>JAINUG010000023.1:5604533-5742033 GCA_029706075.1 Aldrovandia affinis
CCAACGAGGTGAGAACATCTTAAGAGAGAGAGGGAGAGAGAGAGAGAGGGGAGAGAGAGAGAGGAGAGAGAGAGAGAGAGGAGAGAGGGAGAGAGGAGGTGGGGAGAGAGAGAGAGAAAGAGAGGAAGAGAGGGAGAGAGAGGAGAGAGAGAGAGAGAGAGGAGAGAGAAAGGAGAGAGGAGAGGTGGAGAAAGAGAGAGAAAGGAGAGGTGGAGAGAGAGAGAGAGAGAGGGAGGAGAGGTGGAGAGAGAGAAGAGGGAGAGAAAGGGAGAAATAGAGAAAAAGGAGAGGTAGAGAGAGAGGGAGAAAGGAGAGAGGGAGAGAGGAGAGGTGGAGAGAAAAGAGAGGAGAGAGAAAGAGAGAGGAGGAGAGAGAAAGAGAGAGAGGAGAGAGGGAGAGAGGAGAGGTGGAGAGAGAGAGAGGAGAGAGAAAGAGGAGAGGAAAGGGGAGAGAAAAGAGAGAAAGGAGAAAGGAGAAATAGAGAGAAAGGAAAGGTAGAGAGAGAGGGAGAAAGGAGAGGGAGAGAGAGAGAGAGAGAGAGGTAGAGAGAGGACAGTGACTATGTGCCTTCACTTAATCAGGCGGTTTTCATTTTCAGCCACAACAATTTCACTGTCAACTATTCCATCTTAATTAGTGTGCGTACAAACGTTTGTGGAGCCTTAGCCACAACTCAGAAGCAGGAGCCCCCCAAATGATTGTCAAACAGAGACGGAACAAGCGGAGATTAAAGTGGGCTTCCACTTCTTCCACGTCCTTCCAAGTTGGCCCACGTACGCTCACACAAACCGCACAGCCCTTTGAAGAGCTACATTCTATCACGCTCTCATAACAGTTCTCAACATCTCAATATTGGAAAGTAAAGATCTGCCAGTTCTTTTCTGTCCTGTGATTCCAGCCCTTCTGCCATCTGGAAGAACATTTAAAATCTGGTCCTGATCCGTGCGGTATGTATACGCATAACTTCAACCCCCTGGCCTCAACACTCGGAACGGACGGACGGATGGATGGACGGACGGACGGGTGGATTAAGAATGCGTAATGATGAGAATTGGCCATTCAGCCCATCTAGGCTCATCGTGTCCTAATCTAAAGAGTATCTATAGTACTGCATCTAGCCTGGACTTGAATAGCCCAAGCGTTTCTACTACCCGACCTGGCAAGCTGCTCCAGGCATTGACAACTCTCTGTGTAAAGAAGAACTTCCTAATATCCGTGCAGAATTTGCCTTGAACTCATTTCCACCTGTGGAGTTCGCTGCCCTTGGAGAATTAGCTTGCCTCATAGAGACGAGCAGTGGATTCGTGGAGAGGGTAAATCAAAATAAATAGAGGGTGTAATGGCTACAAAATTGGGAGAAAAATGTGAAAAAATCTGAAACCAAAAGGAAACCCCCCCCCAAAAAACAATCCCCCCCCCATCTCCGTTGGCGGGGGCGGCTGGTCCCACTCACCGCTGCAGGTCTTGTTGTCGGAGTTGAGCGAGTAGTGGGCGGGGCAGCCGCAGACGAAGCTGCTCACAGGCACAGCGAGGCACAGGTGGGAGCAGTGTCCGTTGGTGGAAGCGCAGGCGTTCCAGCCGCCCTGCCGCGACGAGTGGAACACCAGGATGTCCATGACGTAGTCCAGGTGGCCCTGGATGACCGTGCGGTTCTGCCCGCTGGTCTTGTTGGCCCGCTCGATGCTGCGCTCGCTCCAGTCGGTCCAGTAGATGTAGTCCTGGTACTGCGTCAGGCCGAAGGGGTGGGGCAGGTCGTCCGCAATCACCTCGCGCTCCAGACCTGTTTGAGAACAAGTTAAAAAAATTAAAAAGTTATTAATCATAGAAAAGAATAGCCATCAGAACAGGGGCATCCTGGGTGGTCTAGTGGATACAACGTTCGACACTGGCCACTGCAACCGAGGTTCGATTCCACCGGCTGCGCCAGAGTCGGCTCTGGCTGGGAGTGCCACTAGGGGGCGGCAATTGGCTGTCCGCCCCAGGGAAGGGGGAGGGAAACCGATACGAGGTCGCTGCGTATATGAGTGGTCCTGTGTGTTACGGTGACCATGGTGGGTGCGGCTCGGAGGAGGTGGTGCAGCGCTCACTACCGGTATCAGGACTACAGCAGCGACCTCTTGGGGGAATTGACATGAAAAAGAGAGGGTATAATTGGCAACTAATAATAGGGAGAAAAAAATGGGGAATAAAAAGCAAAAACAGAAGAAAAGAAGAAGAAAAAAAGAAAGAACAGCCATATGCTTTGTGAAACAAAAATAATAGTAAAAACATACACTACCATCAGGGCTATCCTTTTTGTGAATAAATAAAAAAATTGTAATAAAAAAATCCCAAAAACCTTTTCAGCTGGGAAAGGAATAAAAAAAGAATCACACGCTAAAAATCAGGGGTTTACATCAAATTTGTCCTACTGCAAGCGTTGGCAGGCTCAGAGCACAAGTGTAATGGCCGTGTCATTTCTTTGGTCTGTTTTAGCGTAGAGCTGGGCCCTGGCTTACACGCACAAACTGTAAACTCAGGACAAAGCTCGGGCCACATGAGCGCCAGCAGCCTGCGCCTCACCGAGGCGTTTAATGTCGTTCAGAGAGATCTCAGCTACAACAGCAGTGTGCTCAGGCCCGTAACTCCTAACACATTACACTTCTGTAAGCGATAATCAAAGTGGACTTTTGACAAAAACGCTTGCTGAAAGCTACACTGTACGTATGAATTTCCTTTTCCAATGGAAAGGAGAATGACACAAAAACGCCAAGAAAACAATCAAGGGATACAAACGGAAAGCCTGTCTCACGCGTCACAGAAAATGACATTTTGTGGATTGACGTTTGCATTTTGTGCCACATCAAGGCCCACATGTTTAAGAGTAGCAGGTGCTGCAGGGGCGGCAGTGGCTCAGTGGTTAGCGACACGGGCTGACAAGCGGAGGGTTGCTGGTTCGAATCCCAGGAAGGCCAAAACAAAAAAACAATGAACTGGAAACCGGAGGGAGGCCAGTTCACTTCCTGGGGCACTGCTGAAGTGCTGAACCCCTAAAACTGCTCCAGGGGCGCCGTACTATGGCTGACCCTGCGCTCGGACCTCTCTGATGGTGTGTGTGCATCTAGGAGAGGTATGCGGAAAGATAGATTCCAATTACCCTGTGTAAAAAAATTAAATAAAAACTGTGTAACATGGCAAATAAAGATGATTCTTATCTGGGATCAGGTTTCCCCTGTCCACATACTACATTTACACATTACGGGCTGAAAGGCCAAACTGATCCTAGATCAGCATTCCAGCTCTGAGATGCTTTATGAATATGGGCCCAGGTCTATTATTTGTGATAAGCGTAGAGATTTGTTGGGGCTTGCACCCTCAGGGAACACAAGCAGACACAAGCTGTCCACATTATTCACCCTGCGCCCCTCTCTTACGGTGAGACAATCCATCCATCAAAGCGTTCCTTTCTCATGCAACCTCTATCATGCAACTATAATGGAACCATCTTTTACATAGGCTTTTACCCCAATGCTAACTTCAGGGTCTAATATCATAATGTCTTCTCGCTCAAAAACAAAAATAATGTATGGCCTCCCGCGTGGCCCAGTGGTTTACAACGTTCGACGCTGGCCACGGAGACCGGGGTTCAATTCCCCGTCTTGCCAGAGGCGGCTCTGGCCGGGAGCACCACCAGGGGCGGCGATTGGCTGTCCGCCCCAGGGAAGGGGGGAGGGAAGCCGACAGGACGTTCCTGACAGGAGTGGCCCTGTAGTACCGAGTTACGGTCGACACTTGGCGAGTGCCGTCTCGGAAGAGGCGTCAGGTCGCCTTCATCACTACTGGTCGCAGAACTACGGCAGCGAAATCACATTACTAGGGGGTTGGATTTACATAGAAATAGCGGGTCTAATTGGCTACCAAATTGGGAGAAAAAATGGGAGAAAAATCAGAAACAAAAATGATAAGAACCAAACAAAACTAATTTCCATTTCTGGCATGTAAAATGAAAATTCTTTATAATATAGGCTACACATATTAATTTAGAATTGTGCATTTCTACCAATTTTGATTATGACAATGCATTCATTGTTAACTGTAGCAAAAAAAATTGATAGGCATTTGTCCTTTTCACAATGAAATACATTTTAAAACAAAACTGTAAAAAAGTTTGGTTATTTGCCAAGTGCAATATTTGTTTCTGGTATCTTGAAAAAGTTCTGTGTATTCCCAGTTTAACTAATTTCAAACTTGAATCTCTACATTTTGCTTGATTACAATAATAAATATTAGGGGTGTAACGGTACACGTATTGGTACCAAACCATTAGGTACAGGACTTTTTTAAAGAAAGAAAGCTATGTGCCTCACTTTGTTCAGTAAATTAAGGCCAATTAGCCACTGTTTACAAAGTTCATAATAAATGAAAAGCTATTCCCCCCCCGCTGTACCGAAAACGTACCGAACCGTGACTTCAAAACCAAGGTATGTACCGAACCGTGATCTTTGTGCACCGTTACACCCCTGACCTATATAATAACATTGTGTCCTCCGGGGAGAGATGGCTGTTTTAGGGGGCCAGTCACCGAGCATGTTGGAGGACTCGATGAGCGTGGTGTCCAGGTCGGTCCAGTAGAGGCGCCGCTCGGCGTAGTCGATGGTGAGGCCGTTGGCCCGGCCCACGTTGGGCACCAGGGTGATGCGGCCCGTCCCGTCCATGGCCGCGCGGTCGATTTTGGGCTTGCCCCCCCACTCGGTCCAGTACATGAAGCTGTGGATGAGAAAGGGACGCGTTGCGAAAACAGACTTTTGGTAGAACTTCAGCTCCCCTCAATCACGCCTGTGCTGAGAGCCCACAGGCCCCAGTCCAACAGAACCACAGGGCCCAGGCCAACTGCCACGTTACTCTCTCCGTCTCCGTCTCTCTGTCTCCCTCTCTGTGTATGTGAGTCAGATCAGCAGCCCCTGGCAACAAATGCTCGGCATTAGCCAGATCTCTTACACCTCAAAACCACTGACACAGGAAAACAGACAGAGGCAGATCAAATAAAGCCAGCCTCAGCCCAGCCCCTCACATGCCTGCTGGTTCTGTAGTCATCCTCCGTGACTCAAGACTGAAAGTGATACTGAACCAAACGCACAAAATCACTCCACTTAATTTCACTGCTGCTCACATAAGTCCAAATGACTTGCAGCTGAATGGCTAATGCTTCACAGTCGCAGTGGGGTAACACCAAATCTCAGTTCACAAAGGAGTCCCACCAAACTCTACCAAGTTTGGATTTGAATAAATGCCCACGTTTATTTATAGACCGTCTCAATAAACCGCTTGATGTGAAGACGGTCAAAGCCTTTCGATTTTCTCCTTTAGAACTTCCCCAGCCCGCAGAACGTGACTCAATCGCCCCGCTTCAAAATGTGCTCATCAAAACCTCGATGATATTAAGTGATTCGTGTGATTTAAGAGGAGATATTATGTTTGTGCTAGTTTCCATACTACTGGCGGCCAGTGTGTGCTACATTTCCTACAGCACACGACATGTCAAAAGTGAAATTCTGCAATCTCTGAAAAATCTGGTTCTCTGTGGCTCAGTAGGTAGAGTGTGGTTCTGTGTGGCTCAGTAGGTAGAGTGTGGTTCTGTGTGGCTCAGTAGGTAGAGTGTGGTTCTGTGTGGCTCAGTAGGTAGAGCGTGGTTCTGTGTGTCTCAGTAGGTAGAGCATGGTTCTGTGTGGCTCAGTAGGTAGAGCATGGTTCTGTGTGGCTCAGTAGGTAGAGTGTGGTTCTGTGTTCTAGGTAGAGCGTGGTTCTGTGTGTCTCAGTAGGTAGAGCGTGGGTCTGTGTGGCTCAGTAGGTAGAGCGTGGTTCTGTGTGGCTCAGTAGGTAGAGCGTGGTTCTGTGTGGCTCAGTAGGTAGAGCGTGGTTCTGTGTGGCTCAGTAGGTAGAGCGTGGCGTTGACAACACCATGGTTGTGGGTTCGATTCCCACTGGGACCACATATACTGATGTATGTATGCATTCACTACTGTCACTTAGGATAAAAATGTATGTAAATGGCATATTTTATATATAAATATATGTATAAACAAAGCGCTTGTCCGATCACGCCCCCTGGTGGGCGACGGTGGGAACGGGCTCGTACCCCTCAGCTGGGTCGAGGGCCAGGGCCCGTGGGCTGTCCAGGTCTTTCCACACCAGGACCTGGCGGTGCTGGCCGTCCAGCTTGGCCACCTCGATGCGGTTGGTGCCGGTATCGGCCCAGTACAGGTTCTTGCCCAGCCAGTCCACCGCCATGCCCTCTGGGTAGTCCAGGCCGAACTCCACCACGTGTTCCAGCGCACTGCCGTTCATGAAGGCACGGCTGATCGTCTGCACCGGGGAAAACATGACAGAGACACAGGATGAGACGGAGACACACTAGAATGATTTTGACTTATTATCATTTATTTATCATTAATGTAATTTAATATTATTAAATAATATTTTAAATGTAATTTATTATTATTGTAGTTATCATTGTAAAAAAAAAAAAAATATATATATATACTTTTGTTCAGTATTGTTGTTGTAGTATAGTAAAGTATAGTAGTATAATATAGTATTTACTGATTCATTATTTAAATGTTTAAATACACATGTATTTCCTGCCAATAAAGCATCTTGAATTGAATTGACAGACAGGATGAGAGTCTGAGAAAATGTCAGTCAGTTAGAGCAAAGCAGTCAGTCATTTGGAGAGAAAGACAGCCAGCCAGTAAGAAACAGAGAGAGTCAGAGAAACAGAGAGAGTCAGAGAAACAGAGACAGCAGAGAGTCAGTCAGTCAGTGAAAGTCAGTTGTACGGAGAGAGACAGGCAACCAGACGTGTCATTTGGTGTCCTTCTACTCTTTTCATAAGGTGCACTTCCAGAACGCACTGGGGGGCATTCAACTCTCGACTGATTGTCAATGTTTACAGTTCTTTTGCAAACTGAACATTGAGTTTGGCGCTTGCTCAGACCAACAGCAAAGAAAAAAACAGGTCAGTAATCAACAAACTAAATGAATTTTTGGCAAAGGTTTAAAGTTAAGCAATGTTCTGAAAAACATTTTAAAAAAAAAAAAAAAAAAAAAAGGTACAAACTGCTCAACACAGAATAACAAGAATCCCAGCTCCCTCCAGACACCTCGTTAAAAAACAAACCTTCACAAGAGTAACGGCTGCAAGCAAGGTCAATCACGTGCGCCAGCATAATGCAACGCAGTTATGCGGCATAAATCCCTCAATGCCTGTCCTTCAAAATAATAAAAATGTAAATGTTTTTACTCAAATGGCTCAGGTCTAACGTGCACATCGCAGAGATGGCCCACCCAGCGAGCCACTTCTTCAGCGGTGAGGTAAAAAAGCCCGGCGCACTGCACAGCTCTCTCGGTGAAGCCTGTTCTAAGCCGGCTCAAAGCTCTCAGCTCATTTAAAGAGGAGCAGGAGAAGGTAGACTGAATTATTCATACCTGCTCTGAGACACACCGGGCCCCTCTGTGGGCTGATTAGAGCTGCAGGCCCCAGCAGTGTCTCTGCACTGCGGGCCCCGCACACATTTACATACCAATCACACGAGCGCCGCCTCGCCCCCGCCCCCCCCCGCCCCCGCCCCCACCCTAAACAAAAGAGCGCCCTCTCGGGGGCCGGGCGGCCGAGCTTAAAGAGCGGGCAGAACACCTCTCCCCCTCTCCCTACGGAGCTCAGACACTGCGCCGAGTCAGAGACAGAGAGAGAGAGAGTCAGAGACAGAGTGAGTCAGAGACAGAGTGAGTCAGAGACAGAGAGAGTCAGAGTCAGAGACAGTCACAACCAGATTCACAGACACAGAGAGAGTCAGAGACAGAGAGAGAGAGAGTCAGAGACAGAGTCAGAGACAGTCACAACCAAAGTCACAACCAGATTCACAGACAGAGAGACAGAGAGACACACACACACACACACACACACACACACACACACACACACACACACAGTGGGCAGCCGCCTAACAGCCCCAGCGACACCTCCCACAGGCTCTTCCCTCGAACCCGCGCTGCACAATGACTCACAGTGCTGTCTGTGCACTCTCCCCACACTACACCCAATTAGACACAAATATTTGGATTTATTTTAATAAGAAAAAAAGAAAAAACTCACTTTGTTCTCACTTTGATAGCAGGTCTCCATTTCCCTCCACATCGCAGTTATAATAATAATAACGATAATAATAATAATAATATAAACCCCACGAAACTAAAAACGGACTCCTCGAGTAATTACATCTCAGCCCGAGCGAGGTGGAGCAGAAACCGCAGCCGCTGGAAAATCACCACAACAGGAGAGAGAGAAACTCAAAACTCAGCGCTCAATTATCTCTGAGCCGTTGTCCCGCGGGAGCCCATTACCGGCCGCGCGCTCACCTTCAGCGTGATGTCGGTCCAGTAGATGCGGTTGTCGGTGACGTCGAAGTCCAGGGCGGACGCCTCCTTGACGCCGGTGAGCGGGATGGCCACGTTGTTGTTGTTGGTCTCCAGGGAGATGCGGCGGATGTCCGTGTGGCGGGAGAAGAGCAGGAAGGCCTCGGGCACGATGCAGGTGCTCAGGTCCCCGATGAGCTCCAGGCCGATGGGGCAGGCGCACTGCACGCCCTGGGGCTTGTACAGGCACAGGTGGCTGCAGCCCCCGTTGCTCTCGGCGCAGGGGTTTGAGCCTGATGGGGGGGGAGCACAGCGTCACACACTAATCACCCTGGAGCTTCGGCTGAGGAGAAACCTTCTGTTATTAAAAGAATAGAGTAGAATTGCCATGTTACACAAGTTACACACAAGTGTAACTGTAATTTGTTTTTCTGCACATCTCTCCTGAGAGAGGTCAGAGCGCAGGGTCAGTCATAGTACGGTGCCCCCGGAGCAGTTTAGGGGTTCAGTGCCTTGCTCAAGGGCACTTCGGCCACAGGAAGTGAACTAGCCTCCCCCCCGGTTACCAGTTCATTGTTTTCATTTTTGGCCCTCCTAGGATTGGAACCAGCAACCCTCCATTTGCCAGCCTGTGTCGCTAACCACTGAGCCGCTGCCGCCCCATGCGTCATTAACACGCGTGTGCTATCGTTGCTTCCATCGCCATGCTGCCTGTGGACACTGTTCGGCATTCAGAAAGCCCGGGGAATCGAATTGGGCGAGAGAACACCGCAGGCGAGCCAAGCCGTGAGACCCTCACACACATTTCAGCATGTTTAATCATTTAATAATACAGATATTATACGTGTGTAGGATTTAAAGAGTGATGTCACTGCTGGTCTCAGGGCTACGGGCAGCAAGCTCACAGTACGAGGTGGGGATGGACATGAATAGAGAGGGTGTGATTGGCTACTAAGTGTAGGGGGAAAATAATAATAATGGTGATATGAGAGAGAGGCGTGTCCGTACCGAAGGTCTGGTGCACGTAGGTGGCCTTGAGGCCCATGAGGTCGGGCAGCTGGTCAATGATGATCTCACGCTCCGCAGTCCGCTTGTGCACGCGCTCGATGCTCCGCCGCTGCCAGTCCGTCCAGTAGATGAAGTCGCCCAGCAGCGTGAAGCCGAAGATGTGGGGCAGCTTGTCCTCCACCAGCACCCGGCGCTCCGTCCCATCCATGTTCATCACCTGACACACCACAAACAATTTAAAAAAACATTTAGTTAGAAAAAAAACATTTTTCTAATTTAGCCAATTACACCCTCCATTTATTTAGATTTACCCTCCCCACACGAGTCCGCCACTCGTCTCTACGAGGCAAGCTAATTCTCAGAGGGCAGCGAACTCCACTTCCTTCGAGACGGAATTCAACCACCGAGGTTCTGGAGACTCCCTTACGTGCTTCACTGGTCACCCGAGCCGGCTGACCCTCCCCCCTCCCCTGGGGTGGACGGACAAACGCCGCCCCCGATCGGGGCTGACAACCAGGGCCGGTCTGACAGAGACGGGTTTTGTGAACCGCGTCCCTAAGAGGCGGCGAACACCGTACCGGACTGGCCAAAGATACGGTGAATCAGAACGAAGGGGACGCGCCACCCAGCAGCCTCACACGGGAGGAGAACGTTTAATGAGCAGCGGGTCATCACAGCAGCCGAGCTTACACAGCTGCGAGAGCACACAGGAACACAGGAGCGAGCAAACAAACACACTGGGCCACATGTGGGCCCCACATCTCCCCGCTCACACACACTGACACTTTTATTAGCAACAGCTATTTGGCTCCCTTATCAAGATCCAAGACCGCTTTAATGTGTGTGCGCATGCATTTGAGTGTGTGTGAGAGAGAGAGAGGGACAGTGTGTGAATGTGAGAGAGAGAGAGAGAAGAGAGAGAGGGACAGTGTGTGAATGTGTGAGAGGGAGAGGGACAGTGTGTGACAGTGTGTGAATGTGAGAGAGAGAGAGAGAGAGAGAGAGAGAGAGAGAGAGAGAGAGAGAGAGGGACAGTGTGGATACGTGTGTGAGAGAGAGAGACACTGAGTGTGTGAGATAGAGATGGACAGTGTGTGAATGTGTGAGAGAGAGAGGGACAGTGTGAATGTGTGTGTGAGAGAGAGAGAGAGAGAGAGAGAGAGAGAGAGAGACAGACTGCGTGAGATAAGAGGGCGAGAGACTGTGAGAGAGAGAGAGAGAGAGAGTGTGTGTGTGTGTGTGTGTGTGTGTGTGTGTGTGTGTGAGAGAGAGAGAGGGACAGTGTGAATGTGTGTGTGAGAGAGAGAGAGGGAGAGACTGTGTGTGAGAGAGAGAAAGAGAGAGAGTGTGTGTGTGTGTGTGTGTGTGTGTGTGTGTGTGTGTGTGTGTGTGTGTGTGTGTGTGTGTGAGAGAGAGCGAGCTGCACAACATGGACAGGAGGGATGGAGACAGCAGGCACAGGCCCTGTTTACTGTCTCTCCCGTGATAGGCAGCATCACACCCATCACCCTGTTAAACACCAGCCCCATTTGGTGGGGCGGCTTCACTGCACAGCTGGCCTGCGAAGGGTTTGACCCAAACCCTTTCAGTGTGAGAGGATACACACACACACACACACACACACACACACACACACACACTGCGTCCGTGGAG
The DNA here is from genome assembly GCA_029706075.1 of Aldrovandia affinis. NCBI lineage: Eukaryota > Metazoa > Chordata > Actinopteri > Notacanthiformes > Halosauridae > Aldrovandia > Aldrovandia affinis. Next base: position 5,615,586 of record JAINUG010000023.1, read on the forward strand.
GAGAGGCTCGGTCATGTGAGTCAGGACAGTAATGGAGCGCACGCACGCACACACACACCTCACCATAAACTTTAACAATCACTGTGCCCTGGGAACCTTGGGAACAAAGAAACACGACACCTCGGATGAAAAAAAAACTCCAATGTGCCAGAGAGCGCAGGAACACCAGGCCGAGAGGCGGCCTCCACACACACATGCACACACGCATACACACGCACACACGCACACACACACACTGAGACCAAATGTCAGAGCGAGAGAGCCTTCTGAGGCCCAATACCTCATACATCCTCCCCACACTCTCCAGTCCTCCTCCAACACTGAAACACTACACTCGCTCACACACACTTTCACCCACCCTCTTCCATATCACTTTTCTGGGACACATTTCTGGCTGAATGGTGCACTTTTGATTGTTTCCAGACTGAGTATAAACTGCCCGTGCAGTGCAGTACCTCTTATTTATTTGAAAGTTTCAAGGCCTGCCGCTCTGAGGCGTTTGAGCCCAATGTGCAGTAGAGTGGTCGAACAGCAGCTGAAGCCTGCACACTCTGGAACAGACTGTGTTTTCTCATTGGGACACGTGAACAACAACTTGAGAGAATGTTCACCCATTAGACATTATTCACCATGAGTCTGTACCCCTCCTCTTTTAGGGCCTGGACTGGGACCAATATTTCACTGGACTCACTCTCCCCCCTTCTCTCTCTCTCTCGCTCATGGACTCTTTCTCTCTCTCTCTCCCTCTCTCACACACAGTCTCTCTCTCTCTCTCTCCCCTTCTCTCTCACGCACTCTCTCTCTCACTCGCTCTCCCCCCCCTCCCAACACACACACACACACACACACATGCACGCACATGCAGACGGTCTCTCGCTCTCTCACACACACACACACACACACACAGCATTATGCGTGTGTGTAAGTGAAGTTTCCACCCCTCCGCTGAGCGTCTTCAGCCAGAAGGTCTGCGCTGGTTTGGCCGCTGGGGCCACAGTGTGGTGTTGGTTACACATTCTGGGGCTATTCTAAACAGAGCTCACCACAGCCGGGAGAGCAGGCAGCAATGGGAACCAGATGTGGGCTCCACACCGCACACACACACACACACCACCTCAGAGCGCCGTCCCAGACTGCCCTACTCTCACACTCACACAGGCACAGGCAAGGGAACACACTCTCTACCCCCTCTCTCACACACACACACACACACACACACACACACTCTCTCTCTCCCCTCTCTCTGTCTCTCACACGCACACACTCCCAGACCGCCCTGCGCCCAGCGGACAGCTGCCACGCCACGCAGGGGGCCCCCCCTCACAGACCTGCGCCCCCCTGAGGCATGCTGGGAAATCACCAACCAAACCTCACACACAACCCCCCCCAGGTGCTGATTGGCTGATTGGAGGGGCCTCAACCACCATGAGAAGGGAGAGATAGCCATTCATTCAAATGAGTGAGAGGGAGAGAGAGAGAGAGAGAGAGAGAGAGAGAGAGAGAGAGAGAGAGAGAGAGAGAGAGAGAGAGAGAGAGAGAGAGAGAGAGAGAGAGAGAGAGAGAGAGAGAGAGAGAGAGAGAGAGAGAGAGAGAGAGAGAGAGAGAGAGAGATAGATAGATAGATAGATAGATAGATAGATAGATAGATAGATAGATAGATTCTGGGAAACCAGCACATCCCCAGGTGGGCCCACACAAAGCCCGGGTCACGTCAGGGCAGACGCGTAAACAACGCTTGTGTGTTTACGGCTGGCACTCCTAATAAGGGCTTTAGAGGTCTAACCGCCTCGAGTTTCGAGGAACAAGCGCTTTCCTGCGTGACCCAGACGACCACGGGACAGGGAGGACGAGGAGGAACGTGCCAACGAAAGTCTCAAAGACCGGTTCGCTCCTCTCTCGACATCGCACACGAGCGGCAATCGCACGATTCTCCCCTCGCCCTGGCGCTTAGTGCACTGCGTTCGGCTGGATTTATCGTCGTTAGTGTTAATCAGTTATATGTGCCCATCGGGGGAGGGAGCAGGGCCGTATTAAAATGTAGAAAGGCACGGTGTGTTTGTGGATGCTGTGCATCAAAGAGCTGCCAGCACGGCCCCCTCGTGTGCCATTAAGATTATTATGGGTAACAGGGAGAGTTTGGCCCAGGGCCCCTGGCAACATGCACCATTGACAAAAACACTACTGCGGTGCCTACGTTAGGACAGCGAGATGCATCTTCTGTTCATTACGGATTTCACAAAGGCCGTGGCAGAGTCTACAAATCGGATCATGAGAGAGTTCAGCTTTCAGTTCAGGTTTGTTTGCCCGTGTGTGTGTGTGTGTGTGTGTGTGTGTGTGTGTGTGTGCGTGCGTTACCCTGTGTGTGTGTGTGTGTGTGTGTGTGTGTGTGTGTGTGTGCTTTCCCGTGTGTGTGTGTGCTTACCCTGTGTGTGTGTGTGTGCTTTCCTGTGTGTGTGTGTGTTTACCCTCTGTGTGTGTGTGTGTGTGTGTGTGTGCGTGTGTGTGTGTGTGCGTGTGTGCGTGTTTACCCTGTGTGTGTGTGCGTGTTTACCCTGTGTGTGTGTGCGTGTTTACCCTGTGTGTGTGTGCGTGTGCGTGTTTACTGCAGTGTGTGCAGCTCTTTTAGGCTTCCTTTCTATCAGCAGCCAATTAGAGGGGGGAGGGAGAGCCGGCACAGGCTCGCTGAGAAGCACGAAAGGCGCCCCCCTGTACGGGAAAAACTGGCTTGACCCCGAGGAGGAGCGGCAGGCTCGTGGGGGACGGTAAACTGAAAGAAAGAGGGCATGATTGCTACCAAATTGGGAGAAAAAAATTAAATACATTTCCTCTGTGGTGTGACAGGGCCAGCTGGGGCGTTTGCCTGCTGCAGGCTGCCAGATAAAGCCCCCCACCATTATCTGATGGATTATCTATTATCTATCCAGCTTCCCCCCTGCACACAAAACGCATACCAAACGCGAGGTGGCAGAATGATGGCAGATAACGGTGTCCTCCAAGATAAATCTGTCACATTTGTGACATGTGGCTCAGTAGGTAGAGCGTGGCACTGGCTTAGGTTGCGGGTTCGATTCTCACTGGGACCACATATACTGAAAAATGTATGCATTCACTACTGTAAGTTGCTTTGGATAAAAGCATCTGTTAAATGGCAAACTAGTATTATATGAAACATACACACTGGCATGGTGTAAACTAAGCAGGGCAGGGGTTACGGCACAACGACAGCCCAGAGGCACCGAAACAACCCTGAGCACGTGGACCTGAAGGAATAACGCCCGCTCTCAAACGGGATCCACACAGGCACCCCTTTTCCCTGCCACGGCCATTCCTACGAGCAGAAGGGCTCTTCTGTGCACGCGCGCCACTTCCAATCGCAACGTGACCGGGGACCTTAAAGCGCAACTCGACCCCAATTCACAAACGTTATTTACAAAAATGCATCCCGACCAAAGACCATAGTAGGAATCCGCAGAGTTGAGCCAGTTTTTATGAAGCAACGGAATTGGCTCGTACGGAAACGGCTGAAAAATGCTCGAGGAAAACCACTCGAACGTGCTTTGAGGGCTCGGACCGATATCGGAAAAAAATACAGACTGACGCATTTCAGGGCATCTGAAGTCAAGTATTGACTTTTCTTTCAAGCTGTTTTTGCAGACATTTTGCAGTAACGTTAATGGAAAAGAAGAAACAAATATATAACGTTACGTGGATTCAGACATTTTCCATGACAGAATGATTATCAAGGTTTTTCCATGACGCGTGGGAACCCCGTCTGAAGTGTAGGACAGGCTGGTGCTGTGGGTTTGGGCCGGGCTGGGCCGCTCACCTCGATCTTGTCCGTCTTGGCGTCGCCCCAGTAAATCTTGCTCTCGGCGTAGTCCAGGGCCAGTCCGTTGGGCCAGCCCAGCGACGTGTTGACCATCACCAGGCGGTCGGTGCCGTCCAAAGCGGCTCGCTCAATCTTGGGGATCTCGCCCCAGTCCGTCCAGTACATGTTCCTGCGCACAGGAGGGAAGAGTGTAAACGCTGAACAGGGGTGTGAAGATGAGAGAGAGGCGCACGATAAACATTCACTCGCACTCACTCGCACTCACACACACTCACACACACACACACTCACACACACTCACACACACACACTCACACACACACACACACACACTCACACACACACTCACACACACACTCACACACACACTCACACACACACTCACACACACACACACACACACACTCACACACACACTCACACACACACTCACACACACACTCACACACACACTCACACACACACTCACACACACTCACACAAAATCACACACAAAATCACACACACTCACACTCGCGCTCACTCAACAACGGAGAGGGGGGAACTACGATCACTAATCACCAATCACCATCGATTTTTCTAATCATCTCAAGTCTTAACGAGTCAAAACATTTCTAACTGAATAGTGAATAATTACTCCTCGGTGAAAAATGCAGAAGATGGATTTGGATTTGTGGAATTATGTATTTTTTTAATTGAGGGGAAACCATTTTTAAAAGGCTTGGATGCTCGAAGCCCGTGTTGGTGCTGTGGACAGTGGGCGTACATCAGGGCCGAACCACTCAGGACCAGGGGTGACCTTTCCACCCGTTTCGACCCGGTCACATCACAAACTCCCATCTCAATAAGTCAACGCAAGCCCTTCTCCTGCAGGGGGCCTCGGGTGGCGCAACAGTCAAACCATTCTCCTTCAGGCGCAGGTTAACAATCATTCCCTTGACAGAATCTCGGACTGGATATTTCATATTTGCTTAAAATGACAAACACGGTAAAGATATTTGCAATTCCCCTCCCAGGAGATTTAGTTTGGGTCTTTATGTCTCCGGCTGACAGGCAGCTAGTGTGCAGGCTTGTCTGGATATTTCTCTATCAGCTGTTCTAGGCTGTGGAGAATGGCATGTCTGACATTCAACGTTGTCATTGTTCTCTCTCTGACAGACAGACAGACCCAGAGGAGGGGGCAGTAGAAATAACCAGGGCTCTACATCAGCTGATGCGTGTCCCAAGCCTGAGTCACCACTCTGGGTCCCAAAACGATCCCTGCCCCGACCAGCAGGACACAGCGCAAAGCAGACCACAGCCCGAACGAGGTGATTGCACCGTCCAGAAAACAGATCAGTATAATAGACAAGGTTCCCACTCAAATCTAATGTACATTTTCATGACATTTCAATGAGAAATTTAAGGTTCTCAAAGAAAGAATGACTAAACATCAGGGGGGCTGAGATGAAAGACGGGGGGCTAAAGCCCCGCTAAATAGGGTTTAAAATCCCCACTGGTGCTGAACCACTCGAGGAACTACGTTTCACCGAGACCCGGCGGTCTCCACACAGTGAAGGATGATTCTCTCCGTTCCTAACACAGGCTGCTGGGCTTTCGGCCCGTTGGCCTCGAGCGTTTGGGGATCTGAACCCATGACCCACCCCCCACCGTAGGCTAAGTTCAACACCCTTGCGACGCACGCCCTCCTCACAAGACTCTAAACCTGAACTGCTTCAGTAAGCGGACCACGTGTGAACCCGACTCGTATAGAGCGCCGTGTGAAATGAGGAAAGAGAGCAGGTGACCGCTGACATGGGACGAGACCCAAACGCCAGGTCCACTGCCCCCGGTACCAGACCAGGGTTAAAACACCAAACACACAACCCCATCGCAGAAATACTGTGTGTGTATCAGACCGGCGTGAAGTAAGATTGAACTGTCCACTGGTGTTGGCATTTCTGACAGATGCATCACAAAATAAAACAGCATCCACATACAAACAACTAGCTTACGCAATGAGCACACAAACCAAACACGCGGTCCAAAGGCATCATCGGTTTACAGCTTAAATTAGGCTCAACATTAGGGTGAGAAAAGCATTCAGGAAAGACAAGCCAGCAGGGGTACTGAGGCCTCTGCATGCTCGAAGGACAACAACACGACAGCAACACAACCAGGGCTCTGCAACATCAACGCAACCTTTGCGACCTACGCAGAGGTGGCTTTCAGAGGGTGTCGCGTACCTAGCACAAAAATCTAACTCGGAGCTGTCATAGTCATAGTTCATAGGTCACAGTTCATCGAGCTAGTAGCTAACAATACAGATAGCTAGCATCATAATTTGTTTGACACGGTACAAAACAAACCAGCTTCAGTAAAGTCCCTGACAGGCAGCACACATCGTATCGGACCAGCCAAGATATGGTGCGTTAGACCGCTACGCTATCCGTTGCCGCCGGTTGAAAGAAAGACAGGATGAAAGAAAGGTTCAAAGAAAGACAGGAAGGAAGGAAGGAAGAGAGCGAGAAGCGGAGCAGGCCCGGTACCCACCCTGCGACCGGGTCCAGTACGATAGCCCGGGGCTCGTCCAGGTCCTCGGAGATCAGGATCTTGCGCATGGTGCCGTTGAGGCGGGTCACCTCGATGCGGTCGGTGCCGGTGTCGGTCCAGTACAGGTTGCGGGCGACCCAGTCCACGGCGATGCCGTCGGGGTGGTTGACCTGCGACGTCACCACCAGCTGGCTCTCGCTGCCGTCCAGGCGCGAGCGGCGGATCGCCCGCACCTCGTCGTCCGTCCAGTACACGTAGCCCTCCACCGGGTCGTAGTCGATGGCGATGGCGTGCCGGATGTCCTCCGCCTTCAGGACGATGTCGGTGAAGTCGGGCGTGTCCAGCGAGATGCGCCGCAGGTCCGTACGCCGGGCCAGGAGCAGCAGCTGGGTGGCGCCTGCAGGGGGGAGAGGAGGACGTCACACAGGGGCATTGTGGGTAACAGCACTGTTCTGGCTCAGTAGGTAGTGCGTGGTTCTGTGTGGCTCAGTAGGTAGAGCGTGGTTCTGTGTGGCTCAGTAGGTAGAGCGTGGTTCTGTGTGGCTCAGTAGGTAGAGCGTGGTTCTGTGGTTCAGTAGGTAGAGCGTGGTTCTGTGTGGCTCAGTAGGTAGAGCGTGGTTCTGTGTGGGTCAGTAGGTAGAGCGTGGTTCTGTGTGGCTCAGTAGGTAGAGCGTGGTTCTGTGTGGCTCAGTAAGTAGAGCGTGGTTCTGTGTGGCTCAGTAGGTAGAGCGTGGTTCTGTGTGGCTCAGTAGGTAGAGCGTGGTTCTGAACAGACATTTCGCAGTAATGTTATCGGACAAGAAGAAAGAAGTAAATGTATAAAATTGCATGGAATCAGACATTTCCATGACTTTCCATGATAGAATAATTTTCAAGGATATTCAAGGGTTTTCCATGACACGTGGGAACCCTGATTATAGAAAGTTTGGAAGCCGGTCTGGAACACGTTGTGATGCACCGGGCCTGGGAGTCCGTCTACCCTCTCCTTTCCCTCCCGGGCGAGACCCTCTCAGACACAGAGATCACATTCCCCGACGCCCCGCCTCTCGTCTCCGATAACGTTCCCGGGCCCGGCCAGCGGTTCTGTCAGGCGTGACACCGTCCCGACAACAAAGCAGAGCCGAGCCGCCTGGCGTTTTGCCAAGTCCGGTCCGGTTCTCTGCAATTCCCCAGCAGGCACAAGGTGAAAACCCCCACGCTTATTAGCTAAAGGGGGTGGACTGCGCGATGTCCCGAATCCGTTCTGCACGAGAAGACCGGGCCCTCAGCCCCCCCCCACCCTCCTAACGAGCCCCCACTCTCCAGAGATCAATCAGGGCCCACTTTGAGTAATCAGGCATGACCAGCACAGCCCCTCTCCATTCAGGCATGCCACAGCCCCCCTACAGGCCCCCGTCCCGTCAGAGCGGCCGACCGGACTACAAAAGCACCCCCCACCCACCTCTCCCCCTCCTCTGGCTGGTGGTAGGAGAGCCTCTGAAAGCCTTTTTAAAAAGGTCCCCTTCTCTCTCTCCCCTGCCACGGAGGACGGGTGCAGAGAGGTGACCCTGGGCGTCTGGGCGCGGAGCTGCCGTCCGTCTGATTGGAGCGATCGTGTGGGGGTCACGCGAGGGAATGACCAGAGAAACTGGAAAAATGACCTTTTCACTTTTTGTATAATTTCTCATTTCTTCCCCGGTTTTTCTCCCGATTTGGTTGCTAATCATACCCTAGATGCATCTCAATTGACCGTCGCGCACAAGTCCGTCGCCCGTCAGAGTGGAACACGACCACGGACGGTCATTCCTGCTCCTCGACGAACTCGTGCCGGCTCACCTTCCCCCCCCCTTCCCCTGGGGTGGACAGCCAAACGCCGCCCCAGATCGGGGCCAACGGCCAAGGCCAGCCTGGTAGAGGCGGGTTTCAAACCGCGTCCCTGACAGGCAGCGCACACCGTATCGGACCAGTCAAAACGCACCGCTTAGAGCGCTATGCTATCCGCGGGCAACTTTTTTTTTGCCGTTCCTGGTCAAATTTGACAAATTTGACAAATTTGAGCAGGAAAGGCATTTAATGAATAATTTTTTTTTTTATTGACCGTTAAATGGAAATCGTTTAAAAAAATCGCGTGCAACGGTGGCCAAGTTTCTCTGTCCCGTTGAGAGTCCCGACGCGAGGCTGACAAATTGAGCGCTCCCTCCCCGCGGTCGAACGCCTCCAGCATTGTCTGGCAGGTGGGCGGCACGGAGACAAGAGGCCACACAATACCCACAAGGCCATTCTCATGACGTCACAGCGCCCACGTCACAGCGAACCCGTGCAATTCCGCTTATTTTAACTTACAGCAGCAGCCCATGCGTGTCAATATAAAAGGTCAATGAAATTTAATTCAAAGAGTGCATACTTTTAATTCAGGAAAAAAAAAAAAAAAATCTTAAAAATTTTAATTGAGGATTTTTAAGCTCCCATTGAGGAATATCGCTAATTGTAAAAAAAAGTTACGAAAATAATAAATTCTAAAATAGCATGTATGCAACTCCACGTACAAGGTCAGATAATTTTCTAGTAAATGGAAGAAATAGATTTTGTAAAAACAAAGATTACAATTAATTCAACAATTAACATTTCAATAAGATATTTTTTTAAGCATATACTTTATAACATTTTCTAAATGGGAAAATGGAATCGTCAAAAAAACAAAAAAAAAAAGGAAAAGAGCAGGCCGTGAAAGAGGCATTGTCCGCAGTTGTACATGTGACCTCCTGACAAAAGTCTCTCTCCCACTCTCTCTCTCTCTCTCTCGCCCCGTTGGTCTCTCCCCTTCTCTCTCTCTCGTCGGTCTCTCCCCCTCTCCCCGTCCCTCCCTCTCTCTCTCTCGGTCTATTTGTCTGTCTGTCTCTCTCCCTCGGTCTCTATCTCTCTGCCTCTCTCTTGCTGCTCAAAACCTGTGGTTGGGGGGGACTGAAACAAATGAATAAATGGAGGAGGTGAATAGAGGATGGCAGCACTGCTAAGGAGGAAGTGGAGGTTTCCAAGGCAACCGCAGGTCGGCCCATGTCACCTTTGGCCATGGGGACCGTCAATCAGAGAGTATGTGTCTGAGCGTGTGTGTGTGTGTGTGTGTGATAGTGTGTGTGTGTGAGACACTACTGGATTGAGGTGGCTAAATAATACCGGACTGGTGCCCCAAAGAATGCTGATTGTTTATGGATGAAAGATGAAAACCACAATAAAGTCTTGGAGGATTTTTCTACTTATTTTCTTTGAAAAACATATTCTAAATTTACAGAAATCGTACTCCCCACAAAATACGGTGGACTGGAGTACAAAATTAGCCAAACCTAATTGTGCATTATAATAATAATAATAATGGGTGTGGTCATGGCCATCTGCCTGTAACAGAGCCACTAACCAGCAGATTATAACCAACAGGAAACGTGCGCTTCCCAAACACAAGGGCATTTACAGCAACAACACAGTGCATAAAACTGCATTCTAATACATTTCTATTCAACAGTCAAAACATACGCTATTGGTCATTACTGGCTCATCTGTAGAACCAATGGGATTGCTCAGATGGTGGAAGAACTTTTTATTAAACAAGTTAAAATCACACCGATGCCCTGCCCCCCCCACACCCCCACCTTCAAAAGAAAAAAGAAACATTTATCTGGATATAAGGAGGACATTCTGACACTGCTCACAAGGTTGAACTCCTGGATGTATAACTGCACATGTACAACAGCTGTTTGATCAAAGGAAGAGTGTGTGTGTGTGTGTGTGTGTGTGTCACGGCGAGCTGGGCGCTCTGAAATTCAGTCTGCATTTCATTTGTGTCAGTGCGGGCTACACACTCAAATAAACTGCACTTCCTGCGAAGTACTGTAAGCTCTAGAAGGGGCAGAAGAGACAGTATTTCTCATAGAGTACAGCAGTGTGCAGGCACAGGGCAGCAGACAGGTATTCCAGTATACAGAAGCAGTAGTAGAGATCATATTTGACAAAAGGGAAGGGCAGTAAGAGAGGGTAGTTACAAGAAGAGAAAGTATTTGAGTAAACGGGGGGGGGGGGGCGGGACAGTAGACTATTTGAAAGATGAATATGGGGGGGGTGCAGGAAGTAGAGCAGGGCAGTAGAGAGTATTTCTGAGAGGACAGCAGAGCGCAGGGAAGATATAGTATTCCTGCACAGAGAGGACAGCAGGATGCAGGCAATGGGCAGTAGAGATAGTATTTCTGCACAGAGAGGACAGCAGATGCAGGGAATGGGCAGTAGAGATAGTATTTCTGCACAGAGAGGACAGCAGGATGCAGGCAATGGGCAGTAGAGATAGTATTTCTGCACAGAGAGGACGGCAGGATGCGGGGCTGAGACTCACCCTCTCTGCAGGTCTTGTGGTCATCCAGCAGCTGAACGCCGGTGGGACAGGCGCACTGGTAGTAGGGCTTCACAGGTGACAGCAGACACAGGTGAGAGCAGCCTCCGTTCTTCAGCGTGCAGGGACTCGTGACACCTGGATGCACAGTCAGGTACAGCGCACGGGTCACACACACACACACACCAGGTGCACAAACACACCTCCAACACACACAGCTCAGCAGCGCTAGTGAACTTAGCATCATTTATCCAAAGTGAGTCATGGGACAAACATCGGAGCGCAATAACGTCCAGAGTAATATCTAACGTGATCACTCTGAAGAGCTCAGCTTATCTCCAGGCCACGGTGTCATCTTACACAGGGCATAAAACGCCCGATATATCCATTTCAGCGCTGGAAAACTGATGGAAACGGGACACCTGTGTGCTCTTGCTGCTGTGTCTCTCTCCCGTGTGGTGGATATCTCTGCACATTCATTATGAGCAGGATGGGGGGGGGATTGTTCAGGTTTCAAATCCGGTTTCAAAGTGTAAAAAAATTATTCCGTACTCGGTCAGGGCCGCGGAATCACTGGCCATCTTCCGCAAGAGACTCAAAACCCACCTCTTCAGACTCCACTACATTTTACTGATTTTCAACACCACTGCTTACATGCTTAATACTGCACTTTGTAATATGTATCCATATTGAAGACTGTCCACAAAAAAAAAAAAAAACCTACTAACTTTTCTCTCCCTGTGTTACAGGTATGGTATGCAGCTGCCAACAAGGATGTCTATTACTGTATTACTGCACTGATCTCTTGTGCTAACCATGATTAATCTTTCCATGTATTAATGCACATCTTGTAAGTCGCTCTAGATAAGAGCATCTGCTAAATGCTTAAAATGTCAAATGATGTAAATGTAACAGTGACTCGGAAGCCCAGCCTGTCCAAACCGACGCAGGACGAGGAACAGAAATGTGTCACGTTGTCAGGGATCATGTTCAGTGGTTTCCCCTTCCCTTTTGCATTGGAGGGCCTTCATTGTTAAGAGCACAGGAGAAAACTGGAGCATGACCCGAGTGGGCGGGGCCGGGGCTCTGCATCGTGAATGGCGTGTCACATGACACTGTTGCCCTTAGAAGCTGATCATGGTTACCGGAGTTCAGCAGGTGTGTGGCTGTGCACTGTGGGAAAAAACGACGGCTTTCACGAATCCTCCCGGCTCAAACCCACGACCGTCCATCTCACCCCCGTCCTGGACAACCTCAAACGAGCGCCGACAAATATTCTATCGTGTCTGTAAATCAAGTCATCCTTTACGATTTCAGAAATGCGTTTAATGTGGGGACGGAGGGAGGGAGGGAGGGGCGGAACAAAACAAAGTGGCGAAGAAAATGAAGACAGGGCCTTTTATAAAAGCACTCCGGCAATCAAAGCACATTTTTTTAGCGCTATAGCACGTATTAAACCATGAAAATTGTTCCTCTTGTTTTTGTTTGTTTGCTCCCAAACACTCCTGCAAACATAAATGTATACATCCCTGTTGGAAGTCCATCATCTACCAGCCAACACTTAAAAAGGCAAGCGCTGTAGCATCTGAAACAAGCGGGTCTCTGTGGGCCGGGGGGTCGAGGAGAACGTGAGAGAAGAGAGCCTGGATCTCAGGCCTCGTCCGGACCATTAGAGATTCTCTGAATTCTACAGAGGGGGGGAAACAGAGGCCCCATTGTTTCCTGAGCCGGGAGAGGCAACAAGGTGATTGTGCTGTAATGACTTCTGAAGAATAGCATTACAACACAAATCCCAGGAACACTTGTTCATTGTTTATTATTATTATTATTTTTATACAGAAAAAATGGCTGGAAATAGTGTGTGTGGGGGGGAAGGACTGAGGCAAAAGACAAAGCCCTGGCTATCGAACTGAAGGTTTACTGAGTAAAGCCCAGACTTCAGATTCTATATGTAGCGGATGTCGGAAGACGTGAGTTAAGCACGTGAGCGTCCGCTGCAGAAAGTGACATCGATAAGAGTACGATTAGTTCCCTTGGCTGGGGACTCGGGTCTTCAGCTCAGCGGGCTAATCGTGTCTCTGTGGCGTTGGGATCCTCGGTTCGAAGCTCGCTGCAGGCAGCAACTCTGTTACATACATACTGCACAAGGCGCATATTCTCAACGTCCATTTTCTAATGGACTAATGGCTGGCAATGTATCTCATTTAAGATGTGACGTGGAACAGGGCCCTTGGGTGTGTGTGTGACATGGAGCCCAGGGGCCACACCAATACTCCAAAATGTCCAGGGTTTGATTGCAAACTCCTCCCTCAACGTTTGGTGAAAACGGACACACAAGGATCAGATGAGTTCATCCAGACAACAGATGTGGCTCGGTGCCCACTCTACACTTACGTCCGTGAGCAAGCGGGGGCCAATCTCGCTCGAGGGCCGTAATCACAGGGCCATTGATCTCCTGCATACAATTACGGGGGAGAGCACTTCCTGTCTAGTGCACAGAGCCCAGAATATAGAAGGAAAACAACCTTTTGAATCAAAGGCACCACTTCCAACCGCAATTTGATGTTTACGTGCACCACAGAATTCAGAGCGGGGAGCGAGATCGCGGTCTCCAGCGGATTCTTGGCGCACGCGTGAGCACGCACCCTGAATTGGCTCGAGACGGATTGGCTGCTGGGGTGGGTGAGACCAGAGACCGTGAATCAAGAGAGAGAGACCCTGCATTCAAGGAACATTAATTTGGGCAGCTGCGGGTCAGATGTCCTGCAGTGTGCAGAGTCTTGGCCCGAGACCCTGGTTGGCTGCAGTGTTTTGTAGGTTTCTTGTGGTGGATGACTGACTGGTTGAGTGTGTGATTGGCTGCTGTGCTCATGGCCAGTGCAGGGTGCATGTGATTGGCCGGTGATGGGTGCGTGTGATTGGCTGCTGTGCTCGTGGCCACTGCAGGGTGTGTGTGATTGGCTACTGTGCTCGTGGCCAGTGCAGGGTGCATGTGATTGGCTGCTGTGCTCATGGCCAGTGCAGGGTGCATGCGATTGGCCGGTGATGGGTGCGTGTGATTGGCTGCTGGGCTCGTGGCCAGTGCAGGGTGCGTGTGATTGGCCAGTGCAGGGTGCGTGTGATTGGCTGCTGTGCTCGTGGCCAGTGCAGGGTGCGTGTGATTGGCCAGTGCGCGTGTGATTGGCCGGTGATGGGTGCGCGTGATTGGCTGCTGCGCTCGTGGCCAGTGCAGGGTGCGTGTGATTGGCCTACCCGGGGGCTGTCTCTTCTGGCTGAAGACGTGGATGTCCATGGGGGAGAAGATGTTGGTGTGCACCTCGCGCCGGTCCTCGCCCGTCTCCTTGTTGCAGGAGTGGATGGAGTGCGTGTTCCAGTCCGTCCAGAACAGAGTGTCCTCGTACAGCGTCAGCGCAAAGGGGTGAGGCAGGGAGCCCTTCACTACCACCTCCCCTGAGCAGACACACACACGCGCACACAGAGACACACACACATACGGACACACACGCACGCAGAGAGACACACACACACACACACACAGACACACACAGACACACACAGACACACACACACACACACACACACACACAGAGACACACACACACACACACACACACGCAGAGAGAGACACACACAGAGAGACAGACAGAGACACACACACATACGGACAGAGACACACGCAGAGAGACACAGACAGAGACACACACAAACACACACACAAAACAGGATTAACACACACATGTCCTTGCCAGTATACGCCTATATGCTTGTACTATTAGGGACAGGAAAATTAACATGGCTATGTCCCTCCCAGTATTCAATTTGTCAATGTGCATTTATATGCTTGTCAAATAAAGGGTAAATAAAGGGACTGGCCTTCATTTATAATTTCAATATAAGCAAACCACTGTCTACAGAGGGAAGAGTCCTAAATCCCGGGCTAGAGAGAGATATTACTCTATATAGGGATAGCAGTGGATAGCGTAGCGTAACACACTACATTTCGGCTGGTCTGATACACCACGCGCTGCCTGTCAGGGACGCAGTACGAAACCCGTCTCTACCAGACCAGCCCTGGTCGTCAGTCCCGATCAGGGGCAGCGTTTGGCTGTCCGCCCCAGAGGGAGGGGGGAAGGTGAGCCGGCTCAGGTCCACCGTGAAGCACGTAAGGGAGTCTCCAGAACGTGGGTGTGCAAATTCCGTCTCCAAGGAAGCAGAGTTTGCTGCCCTCTGAGAATTAGCTTGCCTCGTAGAAACGAGTGGTGGACTCGTGTGGGGAGGGTAAATAAAAATAAATAGAGGATGTAATTGGCTACTAAATTAAAAATGGGAAAAAACCTGTACCAAATAAAAAAAGAAGAGCCAATGTTACGCTCCGCTCCAGTCCCTGCTGAACACCCACACTGCAGCCCAGAGGGATGTTGACAGTTGATGTGAAAACCAGAACGCGGTTGCTAAGAAACCAGCGCATGTGGAGGCTGAGCGTGAGATCACAGGTGGTGGGAGATGTGGGGGGGTTTCGTACCTGCCGTTCCCGTCCAGGTTAGACCGGTGGATGAAGCTGAACTTGGCGTCCGCCCAGTAGAGTTTCTGTTTGGCGTAGTCCAGCGTCAGTCCGTTGGGCCAGTAAATACCGCTGTCTATGATCACCGATCGACTGGCGCCGTCCATGCCGGCGCGCTCGATCTTGGGGATCTCGCCCCAGTCAGTCCAGTACATGTACCTGAGGAGAACACGGAAACACGTCAAGTTAAACGCACGCGCTTACGGTTTCGCCACTTTAAGATGAAATGATGCTTCTGCGAAGATGGCATGTGAACGTGTCTGTAGCTGCGCAGAGGAGGGGTTTATGGGTAACCGTGGCCCACAGAGGCTCACAGAGGAGCCGACGTGCACACCTCCAGTATTTAAACAAGCGCTGCGTGTAGCTGTGGTCCTGTGTGTGTCAAACAAACTCTGATTGGTTGAGCAAGGAGCACGTCTCTATTTACACCGGGGGTGAAAACAGATTTCCGTTTCTGGGTTTCTTCTTCCGTTTTCTGTACATTCTTTAGTTTGAGTAAATGTGACACTGCCCCCCTAGTGCACGCATTAACGTTACGTGAAAGTATGATGGCATAACCCCTGTGCGTACGGCAGCGTATGAGACCCGTACATGTTCGCGGATTCGCAGACGCAGAAGCATAATTCCGCCCTTACTTAACGCCGATACATTTCAGGGTGGCAGTGCCACCCGATTGTGCTCCTGGCCATATGCTGCTCTTAACCAAAACCAAAAATGTGTTATCAATTTCAGTTGCCTTTATTTAAACCGGGAGGTTCATTGCGAATGCAATCTCTTTTTCAAAGACACCCTAGCACACCGATACTTTAGTTAACCAATCTTTAACCAGGCAAGTTAATTGAGAACAAATTCTCATTTGCAAAACCGCCTGGCCAAGAGGCCAAACACAGCAAAACATAATACAATTGGACTAACAGGAATTTAAAAAACACACACACAGGCATTAAAGAGACAGACAGGGCTACAGGGGCTGTTAACTTTGGATTCACCTGTGTCTAAGGACCACTGCAGTATTATCAAACCAATAAAGCCTAATACATAACTGCATAAAGTCAGTAATCCAGTATACTAGAATAATACTGCCCAAATTATTAATATTGTGTGCTACAACAGTGACATCACGTCAAGTATGCTTGCTAGTACTGAGAGATTCAGACTGCAAAACATAACTCGTACTGTAACTGACCCAATATTATGAAGCAATAAATACGAGGGCTATAAATTTAATTTAATACGTTTCTGGTTTTGCATTGCAGTTTGACAAAACAAACTTTACGCGCTCCCTAATTACAGGGGCCATACGTGCAGTGCAGTGAAACACCCTTTTACAAAGAGGTCACCAGGGCAAAGTGTAAAGAAAAAGAAAAAGGGAAAAAACACCTTTGACCCGCGCGTGGGCAGCCCTGACCCCGGGGCAGCAGACAGCTGGACGGCTCCTAGCCGACAATGTGAGGAAGCGACGCGGCAGAGCGTCCAGCGGCGCGGAGGAAGCTGGCTCAGCCTCCCCGAGCTGTGGACACGGGCCAAAAAGAGGCACCGGGGCTCGCGTTTCAGATGCCCTTCTCTTCACCTCGCACCCGGAGTCTGTGGGCTCTCAGGCATGCGACGCACGCAGCGTACGGACGGACAGACAGACGGACAAGCCAGCGAGGCCAGCTCGCTGACCCGACCACAGCCTCTACGCTCAAGCACTGACCGTCCAAGAAAACTCACCCTGTATAATGGACACATTTCACAAAAAAACCTTTCACTGCGTAAACAGCAGGTTTTTATTTGAATGTAAAAATGTTCCATTGTTACTCGTACGCCCACCATAACAAGTCATTGTGTAAGAAAATAAGTTTTACCCAGCCTCACAGCTAAAACTGTTTCCTAGAAGGGGGGGAACAACACAGTCACAGTCTTCAACTCAGTTTATGAGACTACACAAACTTGGGATGATAGCAGTAGACTGTTTTAATATCCGCTTGCTTTAGCTGAAGACATTTTAAAATGTCCCTTGCTAGAACAAAAAACAGTCAATGTGATTCAACAACATTTTGATATTTAAAAACTATTAATGCATGTGGATGAAGGGGTGTAACGGTACATGTATTGGTACAGAACCGTTTGACACAGGACAGGATACAGGTACGCGCTGTGAACCAAACAAATGCAATCTTGCGTTAACCACTAACACACGCGGAACTTTCCTTGTGTGCGTTTGCAGCAGTATTGACAGACATTTTGTTTTGAATTTAAGAAAGATATGTGCCTTACTTTGTTCAGTAAATTATAGCCAATTAGCCACTGTTTACAAAGTTCATAATAAATGAAAAGCAACTTTATGTTTTGCATTCCCCCCCCCGCTGCACCAAAAAGTGACTTCAAAACCGAGGTTCTTCCCTCGAACCTACGAACTGTGACGTTTGTGTACCGTTACACCCCGAGTGTAGATGTGTGTTTTCAGGCCAGAGCAGAGCAGAGGGTAACGCACGGCAGACACTGGGCTCACAGAAGAGCATGGGAAAGCATCTGGCAGAGGCGTGAGCAGGGAGGGAGACGTGGCCCAGCACAAATAAGGGCCGGGGGGTGGAGCGGAAAGTTACTCAACATCACCGGGAATCCCCTCAAACTCAAGTGTATACACACCCGACACTGGCCAACAAACACATCAAAACCTGGTCCTAAGACACACGGACGAGGAAGGGGCTTCACAGGAACTCACAAGCAGAGGGAGCAGCTTGTTGCTTGAGACGTCCGACACACCCCACACCCCCCGTGTGGTATTTTGGGAGATGGGAGAAGTTGTCCTGCAGTGTGAGCTGGCTCTGGGGAAGGATTAACGGTCTGTTTGTGGATGCGCTTGACGTAAAGGAAGGGAGAGACGAGGAGGGATGTGCCACTTTAGCGCGTCCTGTACATTTTAGCATAAACACAAAAGCAAGACTGTCCCCGCGTTAACGGGTGCTTTTGTTTTCCCAAACTGCTTTCCGACACTCCCCCCCTCCCAGCTGGACTACCCTGAGCCCCCACCCCCCCATGGGGTACTAAGATTGGCATAAACACCCCCAACCCCAATTCAGAAGAAAAAAAAAAGGGAATTCAAACCCAACGCCCCATGAGCAGGTATGAGACTGAAACACATATTATATATGTATATATATGCCATTGAACAGACATTTTTATCCAAAGCAACATACAGTAATGAATGCATACATTTTTCAGTATATGTGGTCCCAGTGGGAATCAAACCCACAACCTAAGCGTTGTCAGCACCGCGCTTTATCTACTGAGCCACACAGAACCACGCTCTACCTACTGAAAAAACACAGAACCACGCTCTACCTACTGAGCCACACAGAACCACGCTCTACCTACTGAGCCACACAGAACCATGCTCTACCTGAGGCACACAGAACCACGCTCTACCTACTGAGCTACACAGAACCACGCTCTACCTACTGAGCCACACAGAACCACGCTCTACTGACTGAGCCACACAGAACCATGCTCTACCTACTGAGCCACACAGAACCACACTACCTACTGAGCCACACAGAACCACACTACCTACTGAGCCACGCTCTACCTACTGAGCCACACAGAACTACGCTCTACCTACTGAGCCACACAGAACTACGCTCTACCTACTGAGCCACACAGAGCCATGCTCTACCTACTGAGCCACACAGAGCCATGCTCTACCTACTGAGCCACACAGAACCATGCTCTACCTACTGAGCCACACAGAAACAGAAACTGCATTATCAGTTATCTCTGTGGGGGAGAAGAATAATCACAACTGTAGGACAGGTTTAAAAACAAACAAGTTACATAACTCAATCTGCATTCGTTCATTCTGAACATTCAGAATAAAGTAAATAAATAATAACTTGTCATAAACCCGGTGTTTTGGGGCAGAATAGATCCGGTAGACTTCCAATGTAATATTCCCAGGCCTTGTGGGACTCTCTTTTCTAATATATAATATAATATAGGCCATTTAGCAGACACTTTTATCCAAAGCGACTTACAGTAGTGAATGCATACATTTTCAGTATATGTGGGCCCAGTGGGGATTGAACCCACAATCTAAACGTTGCCAACGCTGTGCTCTACCAACTGAGCACAGCTTTTCTGTTCAAAGCTGTGCCCGTACACTGAGAGCAGGCTGACAATGTGGTGACAGAGGCCTTTCAGAAACAACAGAGTCCGTTTCTCACGGTTAACAAACCATGATTCCACACCACAGGGTCGCCTAGCATGTGACGCCTACACGCATGACATACAAAAATATGTGTATGACATCATGTTCCTAAAAAAAACAAACCTATTAAATGGCACTGCATGAAAAATATATGTGTACTAAATCACATCGCATTGTTGTCAAACGTGTCCTCTACCGCACCCCTGCGGATTCCACAACACGTTGACCTTCTGTGTGAATCGCCCAGCTTGGCCCTTCCTCAGAATCACAGCTCTGTAGAATCACAACTGTGGCACGCAAACCTCATTCGAGAAGACCTTCATCTCAACCAAATACACTCACACAACATTTGTTCCACATAAGCCAAAAATGTATTCCGCATTGCAATTAAACACTCCCTCCCCACTGCAGTGAAGAGCAGCTTGTTGTGACAGTGTTGATGTTTTTAGTTTTTTTGATTTTTCCCATTTTCTTCAAATTTTGTTGCCAATTACACCCTCTCTTTTCATGTCAATCCCCCCCCTCGTATTGTGAGTTTGCTGCCGTAGCCCTGAGACCGGCAGTGACAACGCCACTCGCCAAGCCGTTGACTGTAACTCCAGCACACACAGGGCCACTCCTATATGCTGCAAACTCATATCGGCTTCCCTCCCCCCTCCCTGGGGCGACAGGCAATTTCCGCCCCATAGTGGCATTCACAGCCAGAGCCGACTCTGGTGCGGCCAGTGGAATCGAACCCCGGTCACCATGGCCAGCATGTAACAATGTAACCGCTAGACCATCCGGGAGAGCAGTATTGATGTTTTAAGATGAACTTTTTGACACGGACAAGTAGGATGGCCTACATAGGAGTGGGAGTCAAATTCCATCTCGAAGGAAGCGGAGTTCGCTGCCCTCTGAAAATTAGCTTGCCTCGTAGAGACGAGCCACAAAATCCAAATAAATAGAGGGTGTAATTGGCTACTAAATTGGGAGAAAAACAAACAAATCTTAAAAATAAAACAAATGAAATTGTAAGGCCACAGTTTAAATGGGGTCGTTGAGCGTGAGAGCAATGGGCTGAACGAGAGGGGGGTCGAAGCAACAAGCAGAAAAACAGGTTCCCCCCCCCAACCCCAAAACCCTGGTACTGGGACAAGTCTGGACACTTTAGAAGAGACGCAGCTGTGTGACAGTGGAGGTTACGGGATTCATCGTGCGGGAACGGCCTCATCACAGACCGGAGGACACTAAAGATTCCTGCTGTGTGCTTCACCAAACCCAAAGTGGACGTAAAAGGCATGCCGTGGAGTTTTCACAAACCGACCAGAGTTGTACAGCCAGTGATCGAGAACCCAATCGCACCGCATAAATAAATGTTTCACTATTTGCATGCGAGAACATTTGTCATTGTCAAACAAAATAAAGGAAGAATGACGACACACTTGCCGCTCTCTCGGTCCCAGTCACTGGGCTGCCAAAACTCTGCGTTTTTGGTGTCCTTCGCTAATTGCACGCTTACGGACTGATCAAAACATCTGCCCGGTTTATATGCAGCAAAGGGGTTGGGCCAGCCAGCGAGTCTGAGTTTCCTCAGAGTGACGTGCGCATTTATTAAAAGGAGGGTATTTACTCATGTTCAGGCCAGCGCTTTTACCACCAATCAGGCTGACTCCAAAGAGGAAGGGAATGGTTTTCATCAACCAGAAGAAAAAAAAAAAAGAAAAAAAACGACACAGAAAAAATAAAAATAAAAATCAGACAAGAAAATACAGACTTTGAAAAACAACAGAATCCGCTGCAGCAGAGGGCCGCATTCCTGCAGGGAGGCCGGGAATGCTGTGGACAGCGGTCTACACACGACAGTGGCTCAGCGCCTGAGGCCTAGCGGCTGTGTGCTGGCAGGGAGGGAAATGTGGGAGAGGGTGAAGATTCACAGGGCGGACCCATTAAAGAGGAGGAGTAGGAGGAGGGGTGGGTGGAGTACACCGGGGTGTTAAAATCTGGTTCTGGTGTGTGGGAAATGATGGCTGCCATTGCGCGGGGTCAGTCCAGGTCAGGGTGTGGGGGAGCGGAGCCGCACAAAGCACGAGGCAGGGTGGGGGAGTCGCCCATCTCAGACGGCCACTTAAACGAGACTAATTACACACTTTTTGGAGAGAAAAAAAAATCCTGGACCTGATAATTAGGCCGTCTCTTCCTTTTGACCGCGCGCTCAGCTGTCCCCGAGTGAACGTAGTTAAGGCTGCCGTTGTTTTTGTTGTGCACGTGTGTCGTTTGGCGTGCTGTGTGCAAATTAGCGCTTTGTGCATTCTCCACATATCTCCACAGATGTATATATATATTAATTTTTTTTTTTTTTGGTTTGTTTGGGTTTTTTTTAAATGCCAAACAATCCATTTCAGTACAATGTCAAAGTTGATTGCGACCCAGTCCTCAAATGCACGTCTGGCTGACTCTCAGATCATTTTATTTGGTTCTACATAATTGTTTATGTTTTAACAGCAATAAAAATGTGCCATCGCCAGGATGTTCAGCATTATAAAATATCTGTAACAAGTATTTTTTGTAAGCAAATGACTTCACCTGGGGCAAAAACTGTTTGCATTGGAGGCCCACACCTTACACTAATAAGAGCTTAAGATGAATGCAGCAGCACTTCTGCATGGGGCGGAAAACACGGAAAATTAGCAATTTACTCCTTTTGTAACACCGTAACGTGAACGAGAAAACAGAAAAAGGTGGTTACGCTACAACGACAAAGTTAAAAGTTCTAGATTTGTCACTTAGCACTAGCTCAATTTGCCTGTACAGCATACTGGGATTTTACTAACCTTTTCCTTCCCGGTGTTACAGGTATGGTATGCAGCTGCCAACAATGATGTCTATAACTGTATTACTGCACTGATCTCATGCGCGAACTATGATTGTTATTACCATGTATTAATGCACATCTTGTAAGTCGCTCTGGATAAGAGCGTCTGCTAAATGCTTAAAATGTAATCATACATGGGAGAAAAGAACATTCAGTAATGAGCAAAAAAAAAAACACCAAAAAAGAAAAGATTAAGTTTTAATACTTTCATCATTGAAGGATTTACCAAAAACAAGCCACCTCACTACAAGAGGCATTGTACTGTGCTTTTGTGCAGTATTAGTTACAAATGCTGAAACTTGGTCCATTAATACGTTCTGGTGTGTGTTTTAAAATGAACTCTCTCCAGGGGCTTTCTGGTGTGGTTAGGACAGCTCCCTGGGGAACTTCTTGCCGGTAGTCAATTCAAGTGTGCAATACGTTAACAGGAGGCTACCCCAGGTCGTATAGTCAACACTATAGCTGCATTATATTTGCTGAAAATGCATTGAATTGGGTTCATTTCTTGATAGTCACAAATTTCCCCCAATTGGAAATTGTCCTCTGCTGCTCCCATTAGCTGTGGAGTCCCTCTGGGGTCTATTCTAGGGGCATTCCGAATCTACATTTTGCCTCTTGGCCACAATCATTATAGCTTTATGCAGATTGTAAACGTTAATAAATGCTGTTTTCTTGATTCTTGCGTGAATGTCTCACTGATATCAAATGTTGGATGTGTCAACACTTTCTCCCACTGAATTATGCTGTTAGAATTTTTAATTATGTTCACTATAAATCTTTACCCACCTGGGCACCCGTTTTCCTTAACGTGAATAAGAATAGTTATTTTTAACCCAAACATGGAATTTGATTAAATAAAAATTACATCGATAGGCATGTTACTACAAACTCTAAAATAAGTAGTAAGTCATTTTAGATAAGAAGTATATCTAAAATTACATCTTTCCTGTCTTTAATAAGGACACAGCGAAAGTCATTCAGACCTTCATATCTTCACAGCCTGACAACTGGGATTCTCACATTTCATCCGAGTTTAAGTTGGCATTCTTTATCTAGTCTCAAGCTGATAGAAAACTCCACGGTTAGGCTTCTAACCAGAACAAATAAGAGCCTCTTTACACTGACTATCAGTCACTCTTCTAGAATACGTTAAGATTTGAAAGCAAAATGACATTTAAAGCAATACATGGTTTAGCCCTGATAAGTTCCACTATTACACCCTAATAAAACGAAATGAATTATTCAATCATCGAAAACATCGGAACTGCAATCCCTCTCTCTATTTTTACATCACTTGAAAAACATGTTCATATAGACCAGCTTTTCATTCAGCTTCTTTTTCTATTTTAACCAGTTTAAGTGCATGGTTAAATTCTAGTCAAAATCCATGCTTGTTTGTTTCTTAGCACAACAATGTTAGTCTATTATTTTTACTTCATTTTTTAGTTTACATTTTTAAATTAATTAATTTTATTTTCTTTCTACATATTTATTACTTGTCATGCATACAAACAAACAAACAAACAAACATACAGGTTATGAAGCCTTGCGCTGACTGCGGTCATTGTGTGTGAAGGGGTCTATTACGCCGTCCTCAGAGAAATCTAAAACTCTGGGAAACCGCTTCATTGCCACTCCACTGCTGCGTTGGTGCTTTCTGCAGACAGCATGTTTGTCTATAATATATATATATATATAATATATCAAGTAGATGTTTAAGGAGCAGCGCAGCTCAATCTCACTTCAGAGGCCCGTGAGAGAGCAGGGATCCGATCAGTGATTAGCCCAGCTACAGAGGAATCTGACAGCACCATAATAATCACGCACAAAGACAGAAAGAAGAAGAAAAAACAAAACTGCACTTGCTTCTTTGGCCAAAGAAAGATGAAAGAAGAAGGTGGTTCTCCCCCTCGGGATGACAATTAAGACACAAATCCCTGGACTTACCACAACTAAGAGTGTGAGTCAGCCTAGCGTGCGGCCCTTCCTGCCTGCCTGCATGTCTGTCTCAAACGTTAGGCTGCATCTGCACGTGTGTGTAGACACAGGAGAGGGAGGGTGTGTGAGTGTGTGTGTGTGTGTGACACAGGAGAGGGTGTGAGAGTGTGTGTGTGTGTGTGATACTGCGTGTGTATGTGTGTGAGTGAGTGCATGTATGCGAGTGAAGGTAGTTGTACACCATAGCCATAATCCAAACTAGACTGACTGATATTCTGGAGAAATTGGCACATTAGCCACACAGTCTCCGAATCCCCACCCCGCCCCAGCAAACCTGTATCGAGTACTGAACAAACGAATCCCTCCCCCGCAAACCTGTATCGAGTACTGAACAAAGAGAAGTCTGTATAACGAATCCCCACCCCGCAAGTCTGTATAGAGTACTGAACGAATGAATCTACACTGTACACTGATCTCTTGTGGGAACAATGATTGATTTTACCATGTATAAATGCACTTTTTGTAAGTCGCTCTGGATAAGAGTGTCTGCTAAACGACTCAAATTTAAAATGTAGGTGGTGGTGAAGTAGGCACTGGTGTTAAAGTTAATTAATAAGTAGATTATATTATTAATATTAATAAGCATACGTCAGAAATGAAACATTTACAGAAAGTGAAACTATAATTTACATTAAGTGTCAAGCCCAAACGCAAGGCTACTGGTCATTTCCCGAGGCGCACTGATAAAACTCTATTCCGCTGCCAAAGTTGGAGGTTTCTCAATATTAATGTGCGTGCGCTCATATGGGTTGGCTGACATTTTTATCAAAATCACCTGACTTGGGCCTCCCGGGTGGTCTAGCGGTTACAACGTTCGACGCTGGCCACTGCGACCAGGGTTCGATTTCACTGGCTGTGCCAGTATCGGCTCTGGCCAGGAGTGCCACTAGGGGGCGGCAATTGGCTGGGAGAGGGAAGCCGATATGAGCTCACTGCATATAGGAGTGGCCCTGTGTACCGGAGTTACAGTTGACGGCTTGGCAAGTGGCGGCTCGGAGGAGGCGGTACATCGCCTTTGTCAATGCCGGTCTCAGGGCTACGGCAGCGAACTCACAATACGAGCTGAACAATAGCAATAAAATTAATATCGCTCTGGGACTCAAAGGGCTTCTCAAAGAATCTCCCTTTCCCTTCCAGCCACTGTCCGACCAGATGCCAGATGACAACTATCCTGTTAGAAATAATTGGATGTGTGATAATCGGGTGCACATTAGGCCTGCATTCAGCTCCTCTAGAACTATACACATGTGGACTGTGCTGTTTGTGTGTGTGTCAAGTCTGTGAGACCAACCATGTGTGTGTGTGTGTGTGTGTGTGTGAGAGAGAGTGTGTGTGAGCAAGAGTGAGTGTGTGTGTGTGAGTGTGAGCAAGAGTGAGTGTGAGCAAGAGTGAGTGTGTGTGTGTGTGAGAGTGTGTGTGTGTGTGTGTGTGTGTGTGTGAGAGTGTGATGTGTGTGTGTGTGTGTGTGTGTGTGAGAGAGTGAGTGTGAGTGAGAGAGTGAGTGTGAGAGAAAGAGAAAGAGTGTGAGAGTGTGTGTGTGTGTGTGTGTGTGTGTGTGTGTGTGAGAGAGTGTGAGCATGTGCGTGTGTGTCTGTGTCTGTGTCTGTGTAAAGTGAGCCCCACGCAGAGCGAGTGAGCTCCAGTCGAGCTCCTCCACAGTGGATCAAACAGGCCGCGCACGTGTGCACCAGACACCCACCGAGGCCATTAACCCGGCCGCCCCTCCCCGTCCCCCCTTCGCACAGAGAGCGTGTGAATCAGGGCCCTGCACACACACAATGCCAACATGGCTTGGCCATTATCCTGTGGAAATAGCTGCCAATATCTTATACAAAAATAAAAGCTTTCAAAAGCTCCCTCTGGCAAGCCTTGGACAAAGAAGAAAGGCAAAGGGAGGGGAGGGGGGCATTTATTGTGAGGGCCTTTTAAAGATGGCTGTACTGTAAAGTGAGCCCCCTGCTGTTAAATCCAATCCCACATCATGCTAGACTACCTCACGGGCCGGGGCGCTACAGATGCGCGCCCGTGGCCCTAATCCCCTAAAGAGCTTCCAACCAACCCTGGCGGGCAGTGGGCCATGTTCCAGAGACCTCACATCTGCCTCCATTACGGCATTAATCAATCGGGGAGAGAACTACATTTCCCAACCGGGAACAAAACTACATTTCCCAACCGGGAACAAAACTACATTTCCCAAAACTAAAACTACAAAGACCACAAGTCAACAAGGAGCTCAGAAAACTATTTTTTGTGTTCCTAACTTTTAAGCATTTAATTTCCTCAGGGGGCAGCAAGGTTGTACCCCGTTGACTAAAACAGCCCCCTTCCTATCTGAGCCTTGCTACGACAAAACATTTTACGGGAGCAAGAATTTTGAGAGCTCCTGTTCGAAAAAGAGCTTTGAAGGTGTAATGGAAACAGCAGTCTATGTGAAAGCTCAAGAGCCCACACTGTAGCGTAACCCATCGCCAGACATATTAGAACATTCTGGGGACTCTACACGAGCCAATTTCACACATGCGCCAGTTCCCATGAGCATCTGCTCCACTGCGGCACTTCCTGCTGCAGACACGACGCACAATACGCAGGGAACTGGTGGCGCTTGTGTTGTTCCCATACGCTAAACATCGGAAGGGGTATGGTGGCGGCGGATAGCATAGCGGTCTAACGCACCATATTTTGGCTGGTTCGATACGGTGTGCACCGACGATTGCGGTCGCGGTTCGAAACCCATCCCTGCCAGACCGGCCCTGGCCGTTAGCTCCAATTGTCGGCAGCGTTTGGCTGTCCGCCCCAGGGGGAGGAGGGGGAGGGTGAGACGGCTCGAGTTCGTCGAGGAGCAGGAAGGGCGTCTGTGATCGGGTTCAGTCTTGGAGGAGGTGGATCTACCGGCCCGGGAAAATTGTCTCATTACCCAGAGGACAGGCGGCGGACTCGTGGGGGAGGGTGAATTGAGATAAATAGAGGGTATAATTGGCACCCAAATATAGAAACAATACATTTTTCAGAAACAAATCGGGAGGGGGGAAAAGCCTCAAACAGAACCTCAAACATCGGAGACACGGACCCCACACGGCCCTGCTCCAGTGGCCTGCTTTTCAGCGCAGCGTCTCGTGACACACAACACACACACACACACAGCACAGCGAGGATTACAATCTTTTTCAAATGATCGCACACACTTTTTTCCGTGGGTTCACGTTTTCTCCGCCCCTCAGTAACTCTGTTCGATACACATCTCCTTCAGAACATGTAATCTTCCAAAAGAGCAAAGCGATCACACTCTTGTGTTCTTTTGTGCTCTTAAACAAGGTCACTTCTCATCTTCTGGCGTGAACATCGTTTCTGGCGGTGACAAGACCGTTAGGCCCATTTTAGGAACGCTGCTCAGCCTATGAGTCGATCTCTGGAGTTTCAACAAAAGCCGACCGCAAAGCCCACAAAATAAACAAACCAGCAGCGAGCCACGGACTCAGGGATACATTTCGCCTCTGGGTAACATGGTTAGATTCTGGCGGTTTTTTCCTGTAAATAATTACGAGAAAATCAGAAACAACTGGTGGTAGATTTGCCTTCATCTCTCAGCATTTTCCACTGGTTTTGTGGAGCAATAACAGTCCAGGACAGGCTAGGTGAAAAGAGGACATGTTTCTCTACCCCCCCTCCCCCGTTCTGACGAATCACAATTTTGGAAGCCATCTCTGACAACTCTGCCTCACACATTTCTTACACGACTGCTGCTTCAGCGCACTCACATTTCTGCAGGAAAAACTACAAGAAAAGTTAACCGAAAACAGCTGCCTTAAGGATCAAAGCAAGCCACACGCACGCACATGCACGCACATACACACACACACATATAAATACATACATGTACACACACACTTTTTTTACTTTGCAAGTCCAAAAGTTAAACAAAATGTGCATTTTACTGTGCTGTTGTTTTATTCGTGAAAGGGTTTTGTTGTGTGTTATTTCGAGCCCTTTGAAAGGACGTGAGGCACATTTGCATGTTGAGAGCATCGTGCGCAGTGGGGGGTTGGCGGGCACAGGGGGCGTTCCGCCAGACTGGGTCATTAATCGGAAGCTCACTGAGCTATTTGTACAATGGAGTAATTACAGCACCGCGCACACTTTGTTACCCCCCACCCACACACTGCTAGCCCCCCCTTGCATGATGCAGCCTCTACCACCCCCCATCAGGTCTCACACACCTCCACCTCCCAAACACACACACGCAAGCACACACACACACCATCTCCCAAAGACACAGTCGCAAAGACACACACACACACACACACACACACATACACACATACACACACACACACACACACACACACACACACACACACACACACACACACACACACACAGAGAGAGAGAGAGAGAATGGTGTCACTCTTCAATTTAAATAAACCCAATGAATACATTAGAGGGGCCCTTTATTCCTGGCCTGGTGAATTACCATGAAAGAGAGAGGAGAGGAGAGGAGAGGAGAGGAGAGGAGAGCGCAGAGGAGAGGAGAGAGAGAGGGGTCGACTGAAGTGATGGTGGGAGCTGAAAGGGAGGGCCGCATGGAGGCTTCTCCCCCTCTTCCTCTCCCTCTCTCAGTATCGCAGGTGGGGGGGAGGGGGGGACAAGAGGAGCACATCAGTGACGAGTCCCTCCTCAGAGCACCAGGCCTCTGCGCTCCAGTCACTAACACACCTCACTAAGCCTCTCAGGGCATCACCTCACAGGGCATCAAACACTGCTTCTCTACTTCCCCGGAGTCTCCCCAGCGCCAGTCACAGGACGGAGCGCTCAGCGTCAGGACCACGTTAACCAGGCCCGCGCCCGATTCCTGTGGGGGCTGTTTGAGGGGCCGTCCTGGGTTACTCACTGGCTCTCAGGGGCCGCTGGCCTGCCGGGGGCCCACACCAGAGCGCTCGCAGTCATTGGCCAGTGGGTAACGGCGCTCTGACGGGAAACAGAGCAGCCCCCCACGAGTCCCAGCGCTGCCAGGCGCCACTGTGAGGATGACGGTCCACAACACGCACACGTGGGAAATGACAGAGTCCACACGGGCCCGTTCACCACACAACCACCCCGGGTTCTGCACAGGTTTAACCCTGCAGAGTCTCTAAAACATACAGCATGTATGAGGTTTGTTCCCCCCGAACATAAAATATGATACATGTGCAGA
Source organism: Aldrovandia affinis (assembly GCA_029706075.1). Classification (NCBI taxonomy): domain Eukaryota; kingdom Metazoa; phylum Chordata; class Actinopteri; order Notacanthiformes; family Halosauridae; genus Aldrovandia; species Aldrovandia affinis. The sequence continues at coordinate 5,645,091 of JAINUG010000023.1, forward strand.
TCCATGTGGTGTGTGTTCCACCTGCATCTTGGGGGCAGGACTAACAGCACCGTTGAACACTGATTGGTTACAAGCTTTGCGTCACTCAAGCGACTGATCGTGAAGGGGCATTGTCGGTAGCGTTTGTTGAAGAAGGAAAATCTGCATAATGTAGAAAACCACGGGACCATGAAAATTGTTTGTTCTGCTCTGAATTAACCGCTTCCCCTGAAGTCGGTGGAAACGCAAATGATAACTAGAACAGGAACTAGCGCTAGTTCCTGTTAGTTCCCGTTAGGTGTAGCTCTTGGTTTTTTGTGCAATGGAAAAGGGCCCAAAGACATCAAAAACACCAAGTAGCCGATCGCATCAGGGGCTGAAATGCACCCCATCCCACATTAGGTTCGGTACGCGCTGTGAACCAAACAAATGCAATCTTGCTTTAACCACTAACGCACATGCTGAACTTTGTGTGCGGCTGCAGCAGTATTGACGGACAATTTTCATTTATTTATGAAAAACCCCCACCCCAGAAAAAACATAATGCACCTCTAGGATCCCCCCCCCACCCCTGGACCCTCCCGATGTTCTGGGTACAACGTCCAGCGAGCGGGCAGGAACAATGGCTCCTTGTACAGGCCTTGGCTCTATGGCGCAACGTTTCGAGGGCTGGGAGCAAACAGCGAGAGTGAGTGGCAGGGGGGCGGGACAGGCAGCCCACCGTGGCGGAGCAGTGTCCGATTCCCCGCACCCGCCCCCCCGGCCTTTGTCTGCCCTCCCCAGCCCTGCCCGGTCGGGTTACCAACGGTCACCTAGTTACCACTTGTCAACAGCTCTCTCTTGGTCTCTCTCTCTCTCTGGGGTACAAATGCAAAAAGTTACCAAATACAGATATCCTCTTTCAAGGATCCCTCGAAGAGGATTTTTTTCTTTTTTTTTCTTTTTAAATCGTGTCTGATTGGGATGCATGTTGCCCACTGCAAGCAGGGTTCGATTCCATCAGCTTGGCTCTGGCCGGGAGTGCCACTAGGGGGCGGGCAATTGGTTGTCCGCCCCAGGGAGGGGGGAGGGAAGCCGATATGAGCTCGCTGTGTATAGGAGTGGCTCTGTGTGTACCGGGGACAGCTTGGCGAGTACCGGCTCGGAGGAGGAGGTACATCGCCTTTGTCACTGCCGGTCTCAGGACTACGGCAGCGAACTCACAATATGAGGGAGGGGATAGTTAACATGAAGAGGGTATAATATACCCAATACTAATTTAGGAGAAAATGTGGAAAAATCTACTATTATTTTTTTTTTTTTTTATAAATTGTGACCGTCAAACAAAAAAAGTTTCAATTGCTGAATTCACAAACTGAATTAAAAATAGTGGCTAACCCTAATCACTTCATTAAACCAAGTTAGAAAGATGCCACCTCTAAAGGCAGGATACAAAACAGCAGCCTATCTGCTGACTCTCTTCAAGAGGGTTTACACACCATGGTCAGTGCATGCAACAATGGAGTGTCATGCATACCACATCCCAGAGGAGCTTTCCTGCGTTCCATACAGCAGAATAAAGTGGAGTGCGTGACTAAGACACCAGAGACCATCGCTGGCTCTCTCACTCATCTGTCCTCTTCCCAAAAAACCCCAGAAAAAACATCAGCGGTTCTGTCAGAAGCACAGTTTGAAAAGGTAGAAAAAAAAACCAACAAGGAAAGCCAGGAAGGAAAATATCTCCCTTCTGCAATTTTAAAAACATTTCCAAGAAAATTGGTTGGGGAACATTGCAAATAGTCCAAACTCTGGTTCAAGGAATGCACAGAGAAACAGCGCCCCCAACCATTATCATCAGCGCAAGATGCCAGGACACTACCACCCGACCCGTACGCAGACCTTTGAGGGTTGGCAATGGCACCAAAAATCTGATGGGACACAATTTGAGCCAGGGGAGAGTGGAGGGAGGTGGGAGGTAGTGAATATTGGATATTAGTAGTGGATATTTGATTAATCTCTGTGGCCAAAAATAACTTCTTCCGTATGTGCTCAAATTCTCGGCACAGCGGCCAGATTACATTTACATTTTAAGCATTTAGCAGACACTCTTATCCAGAGCGACTTACAAGATGTGCATTAATACATGGTAGGAACAATCATAGTTAGCGCAAGAGATCAGTGTAGTAATACAGCAATAGACATCATTGCAGGCAGCTGCGTACCATACCTGTAACACTAGGAAGGAAAAAGTTATTAATTATTATTTTATTATTTTTATTAAATGGAGTAAGCAGGGGTATATAGTGTTGAGCAAGTAGGCAGTGATGATGACAATTATCTAGATGTACAGAGCTCAGTGGTAGTGGGGGATGAGGGGGAATCTCGAACAATAGTGGGGCCGGTCATCAAGGTTACCTGAGACCTGAGTTCATGATGCATATCTTTTTTGTTTCCTGTTTTTCTCCCAATTTAGTAGCCAATTCAACCCTCTATTTATTTCGATTTACCCTCCCTCCCCGAGGCCTCCTCTGAGAGGGAACTTTGCTGGACTGGACACCTGCCATTTTCTGATAAGACTGAATGCCCCTGTCCTACAGTACGATACATTACACACCATCTCCTACAGAATCCAATATATACTACTGCGGGCTACAATAGGGACTCAACCCCAGGCCTGGAGGGCAGCAGGCTCTGCTGGTTTCTGATGTTACTCAGCACTTAATTGATCAATTATGGCAGGTGGTTAATTTCACCTGGTTTCTTGGATCCACATTTCTTGCTGAAGACCACACACCCTGTGACCCTCCAGGACCAGGGTAGGGGACCCCTGTCCTATAGTATGGTTCTCTGTGTACAGACTCCTACAGTATGGCATACTGTCCACAGTCTGCTATTGGATTGATAGCCGGCCAGTTAACATTACCTATATCTGTCACTTAAAGGCTGCTCAGTTCAATGATTCAGCTTGAATTTGAGTTTGGATTACTAAACCAAAATTGTTGCGGTTGTTGTTTTCAGTCATTGTAAACACTGATTTTAAACTGTAACAATGTAATTTTATTATTTTATTGATTGATTGAACCATCAATGCCCATCAGGGGACGGCTGTTGGAAATGTGGCTGTATACACACGTACAGTGCATCGGGCACTGCTTCTGCGGCGGTCAATGCTCTCTGTGCTTGTCCCTTACAAATAAACTAATAAATAAATAAAGTATAGCATGCTACACTAAACAACATCCCCTACAGTATATTATCCACTGTCCCCTTAACAGCATCTACCAAACTGACACATTTTGGCCAAACTGTAAAATTCTGATTTAAAAACCTGATCATTTTATTGCGCCAGCAAAAGCCGTGCTGCCAGTAGTGAGATCAGAGTAATTTGTCTCTTCAGAACATGTTCGATTAAACGCTGTTGAAACACACCCCTAAAAATGGCAACTGTAACCGAGTAAGGTTCCCAGGCCTCTCCCTGACATTTATGGCGAGTTGAAACGGCATCACGGCTCCTAAACCATTCGAGCAAAATGTAAAACCTCCGTCTATTTCAGGGGCAGGGAACCCTGTTCCTGGAGGGCCGTATCGGCTTCTCCATTTCATGCTGACGTCTGTTTCCTTGACTCAATTAGTCAATTAGCTGCATATATAGGGCCCTGTGTCTTCGATTTGGTTTAATTGTCAAATGATGACATGGAAAGCATGGACAGAATCATGGAATCCAGACATAAAAATGGAATTCACTGTAAAATACACTGTACATACTTTTTGATCATAAAAATTGGCAAAACTGTTTAAAAAAAAGGGAACCAGAAAAAATCAAACGGAGAACATATAATATGGGGGGAAATAACGCATTTCAACAGGCCCTACCTATACCAACACCATGGCTGTTTACACAAACATCCAAGACCACAGAGCTTGCTCCTCACAATGTTTAGGTTGTGGGTTCGATTCCCATTCCATTGGGGACCACATAGTATACTGTAATTCATTACTGTAAGTTGCTTTGGATAAAATAATCTGCTAAATAACATACATCACATTATTACTATTATTGACGCTACACCAACAAAGGGGGAAATATGTACGGTCATGGTCCTCTCAGAGTCAAAGGAAGTCCATTCAAGAAAAGCAGCATTCCACGACGATGCCACACAACCCCTTTATCACGGCATTCATCAACGTCGAGCAGATTCCATCAACGGCCAACGGAAAGAGCTTGTCACGCTTGTGTTCGTGTAGTTTTGGGGCGTAGATCGCGGCTGCAGCCCAACCCAGCAATCACCCTGAACCGTAACAGTTTACGGTCTTTTATGATCGCCAGGGTTACGATCAAGGGCGATGAGTCAATATGTTGTTCGGGTAGAACAATCTATCGGGACCAGATTATTTATTATGTTTTTAACCATGAACCTAGCAACACAGACAAAACCAGACAAAGTCAAACATACGCTATCCTTCTCAGACCCAAAAATGTCTGGCCTTCAGCTCCCCCCAAAAAAACCTAAAGCAAACAAAGCCTGCGAGTATAATTAGGCCGGCACGCGGCCGCAGACTGCAGACGCAGAGCGTGACCTCCGCTTGTTTTCGCTGTCAGGGCCGCGCCACATGCCTCCTTATCTCCAGCTGATATAAACATTCCTCGGCTGCACGCCGCGCAGCTCCCACACACTTCCTCAGGGCTACGACCGAGGCTGAGGACATGTCAACCCAACTCACAACCCCTACTGCAAAATACGGGTTTCACAATCCATCAGGCTACACAGACAGCTTCCACAGTGTATATATATATATATATATATACATTATTATATATTTATCTTTTTGTGGAAGCAATTTATTTTTCAATAACATTTACAAGCCTACTTCTCACCGACCAATCATGAAGTTGTTATCCCAGAACTTTATCCCAGTAAACTTTCCAATGACAGTAAAAATACATTCACTTAAATTTGTTGCACCAAACTCAACACATCCTTCAGAATCGTTCCCCATTGAAGTGTGGAACTTGCAGTGAAACCAAAGGTGGAAACAGACCTAACATCGGTCTCAGATTCGTCTCAGATTTGTGCCTCAAACTCATTCCATTTGGGCGCGGTGGGACGGGGAGAAGGAGAAGAGGGGCAAACAGACAGGAGTTCTTACCCTCTCGTGGGATCCAGGGCAATAGCCCGGGGCTGGTCCAGGTCTTGCCAGAACAGCACTTTCCTCATGGATCCCTCGAGGTCAGCCACCTCGATCCGGTTGGTCTCCGAGTCGGTCCAGTAGAGCTTGAGTCCCAGCCAATCGCAGGCCAGACCGTCCGGGGAGGCCAGGCCCGACACCACGACGGTCTGGGCGCCCCCTCCCCCGGCCGGGCCCGAGCGGTTGAAGGTGGTGCGTTTGATGGCCTCCTCGCTCACGTCGCTCCAGTAGACGAGGGCCTGGCCGTAGATGTAGTCCACGGCGGCGGCGTCCTCCAGGCCGCTCACCAGCACGGTGGCGTTGCCCCGCCCGTGGGCCGCGTCCACCAGCCGAAGGTCCCGCCTGTTCGCATACAAGAGGAAGGGGGCACCTGTGGGGGAGAGGGGCGGCGTTAGGACGCAAGGACAAGTTCGGCCGACAATTCCGCCCCCAAAATGAGGTCCCCTAATCTCCAGGAATGGGGGCCTAGTTTGGTGAGCAGCGTAATGGCAGACCATATACAGGTGCATCTCAATAAATTAGAATATCGTGGAAAAGTTAATTTATTTCAGTAATTCAATTCAAAAAGTGAAACTCATATATTATATAGATTCATTACACAGAGTGAAATATTTCAAGCCTTTATTTCTTTTAATTTTGATGATTATGGCTTAGAGCTAATGAAAACCCAAAATTCAGAATATTACATAAGACCAATAAAAAAAAAAAAGGATTTTTAATACAGAAATGTATGTTCATGTATATGCACTCAATACTTGGTCGGGGCTCCTTTTGCATGAATTACTGCATCAATGCAGCGTGGCATGGAGGTGATCAGCCTGCGGCACTGCTGAGGTGTTATGGAAGCCCAGGTTGCTTTGATAGCGGCCTTCAGCTCGTCTGCATTGTTGGATTCTCTATGGGGTTCAGGTCAGGCAAGTTTGCTGGCCAATCAAGCACAGTAATACCATGGTCATTAAACCAGGTATTGGTACTTTTGGCAGTGTGGGCAGGTGCCAAGTCCTGCTGGAAAATGAAATCAGCATCTCCATAAAGCTTGTCAGCAGAAGGAAGCATGAAGTGCTCTAAAATTTCCTGGTAGACGGCTGAGTTGACTTTGGATTTGAGAAAACACAGTGGACCAACACCAGCAGATGACATGGCACCCCAAATCATCACTGTCTGTGAAAACTTCACACTGGACTTCAAGCAACTTGGATTCTGTGCCTGTCCACTCTTCCTCCAGACTCTGGGACCTTGATTTCCAAATGAAATGCAAAATGTACTTTCATCTGAAAAATGGACTTTGGACCACTGAGCAACAGTCCAGTTCCTTTTCTCCTTAGCCCAGGTAAGACGCTTCTGACATTATCTCTGGTTCAGGACTGGCTTGACACGAGGAATGCGACATTTGTAGCCCATGTCCTGGATACGTCTGTGCGTGGTGGCTCTTGATGCACTGACTCCAGCCTCAGTCCACTCCTTGTGAAGTTCCCCCAAATTCTTGAATGGGCTTTGCTTGACAATCCTCTCAAGGCTGCGGTTATCCATGTTGCTTGTGCACCTTTTCCTACCACACCTTTTCCTTCCACTCAACTTTCTATGAATATGCTTAGATACAGCACTCTGTGAACAGCCAGCTTCTTTAGCAATGACCTTTTGTGGCTTACCCTCCCTGTGGAGGGTGTCAATGACTGTCTTCTGGACAACTGTCAAGTCAGCAGTCTTCCCAATGATTGTGTAGCCTACTGAACCAGACTGAGACCATTTAAAGGCTCAGGAAACCTTTGCAGGTGTTTTGAGTTAATTAGCTGATTAGTGTGAAACCGTGAGTTTACAATATTGAACTTTTTCACAATATTCAAATTTTCTGAGATACTGAATTTGGGGGTTTCATTAGCTGTAAGCCATAATCATCAAAATTAAAACAAATAAAGGCTTGAAATATTTCACTTTGTGTGTAATGAATCTATATAATATATGAGTTTCACTTTTTGAATAGAATTACTGAAATAAATGAACTTTTCCACAATATTCGAATTTATTGAGATGCACCTGTATATATATATATGTGGCCGGCTAAAAGTACAAAATAGACTAGACTAAATGGGTCAACATTAAAAATAAAAAAAAATCTTTCATCTTTTAGTTTTTTCCTTCTCAGTGACAGACAGAAAAGCAGAAGGAAAAAAAAACACAAAAAAACAGGCATGATTCATGAGGTCAAGGATTCAAAATACTATCAACAAAGCTGTATCTGTATCTCCTTGAGGAAAAGCAATCCATCGGTGGTGCTGTGTAACTGGCCATTAAATACAGTTTAAAATGAATAAATAAGAGAGGACTGAGCGACATGAGTCACGCTGTGAGAATGTCTGCTTAGCGAGCAGGCACCGCGACGTTAGGTCCAGAGCTGCCCAGGTGCCACCCCTAATTGTTTTCCCGTTTTTCTCGCAATTTGGTTGCCAATTATACCCTGCATTTATCTCAATTCACCCTCCCCTATGAGTCCGCCGCCCATCCTCCGGGTAACGACCCAATTATTTTTACGGGCCGGTAGCTCCGCCTCCTCTGAGACGGAAATCGACCATGGACACCCTTCCTGCTCCTCGACGAACTCGTGCCGGCTCACCCTCCCCCCCCTCCCCCTGGGGCAGACAGCCAAACGCCGCTCCCAATCGGGGCTGACGGCCAGGTGCGGTCTGGTAAAGACGGGTTTCAAAAGAGTCCCTGATAGGCAGCTCACACTTGTATTGGACCAGCAAAAATATAGTGCGTTAGACCGCTACGCTATCCGCCACCATTATTTATGGCTTTAAACAATGACATGACGAGCGACTGCGAAATGTGCGATGTGGCTCCACGTCTACAAACGTGCATCGAGGGGGAACAGCAGACACTGCACGATTCCTTGAGCTCTGGTGTAACACTACTGCTCCGTGGCAGTAGAAGTGAGATTTGCTACCCTCCCCACAGCTGGTCTTGGGAGAGAGAGATTTGTGGAGCCATTTCTCAGGCAAACGTGGTGCCTCTCTCATGCTGGCACAGTGCCTGTTTGTTTTGGTTTGTCATCAATCTGTCAGTATGAGGCTGCCCTCAACTTTGTTCACGTCCCCGGCCAGTATGACTAAGCCCCCACAGTGACCTCTGACCCCCCAAAAATGGGGACATTGTTCAATACAAATGGCTCCTTCCCAGGATGCACCAGACAAGCGGAAATGGTGGCTGGTGTGAAAAGAGTTTGTGAAAACCCACCTTTTAACGCTTCACTGCCTTCTTAACTGAAGTTCAGTGTACGCCCATGTTTGAACACCAATTTATAATTATATTTGTTGCATCATCTCATCTACATATTCTTTACTTAATAATTAAGGTCGACCAATAACTAATTTTGCATTACATCTAATTTGACCCGTTGCGTTTGCAGATTTTTGCAGTGTTCAGTGTTATGCACACTCTTTTTACATATGCCAAGTATTTTTTTAATCATACATACTTTATTTCCTGTAGAGCACTACAAAAACAAAATTCCTTATGTAGTTATCAAGCATTCCAAGTGATGCAACAAGTAGTCCATTCGGAAACTGTAGGTTTTTTTTTTTTTTTTTTTTTTTTTTCTAACAGGCGGGCCCATTCTAGTTGCTCTACTTCTAGGATGACTGGAACACAGACCAAAGCTTCACACAGCACAGGGCCCCATGGAATTCAGCCATGAAAACAGACAAAACGATTTCCGATCATTGCCTTAAAGAGCCAGTACCACTGAAATATATTTTTTTTTTTCCTGACTTAAAAACTGACATAGTAGGAAGCCAGAAAATATCAAACTGTATAAACATTCACAGGTTTAAAATTTGCTTTGAATAAAACTGTTCTTTTGGGGGGTTTTAACGAACACAATTTCTGTGACGCGGATTAAAAACTTAACGTGACATGATGGCATATTGTAGAGGTGGACACTTCTCACCAGCTGGGCAACTCTCCTAAAGAGAAAATCTTGAACCTTTAGACGTAGCGCCCACTGCTTACGTCTGCTGCTCATGACGACTTCTGGTGGTTTGTGAAAACGTACCATCTTTAGAAGCAGTTACCATTTATTGCCAACTTTCTGATTTGTTCAAAAAAGTAGCATATGCCGTTTTAGTAACTAATATCTAGCAGAAAGATAAAAGCTCACTATTAAGGCTTAAAGGGATGTCTAAATTGAAGCAACACGAAACTGGCTTAAAAGTTCACTCTCAATGGATTTCAATACAGCTGCAAATTTCCACAGGTAAACATCTGTCCTCCTCATTCACAGAAAGAGACTGAGGTGGCCTGCAGTCCTCCAGGTTACGGCTGAACTCAGTCAAAGTTCATTCTAAATGTGTCATTTGCCATTTGTTCTTGAGTGAAGCAAAATGATTCTGTGACCTCGGTCTTCAACAAACCCATACTAATATTCTTCATTGCCATGTTACACAAGGTAATTGGTAGGGCTGACCCCATTTAGTCGACTGGTCGATGGGCTGTTGGTCGAGAGATTTGTTTTGGTCGAGCAGTCGCGCAAAATTTTTTTCAAAAACATCTCCACACAGCATGAGACACCTAGATTTGCGCCACAGTTCGGCGTGCTTGTCAGTAGAATAATCCATTCTGGATGCTGCGGGTATGGCAGTGACAGTCCTTCACTCTTAACATAGCTAGGCCTATACATGTTCTCTTTAAATTATATTAGGCAGTTAAGGTAATAGTAATGTTGTGAATAATTCTGCAAAACTAATAAAAGTAACATTTTATAATAAATGTGTTTTGCTAATTGTATGGTTTATATATTTATAAATAACATGCATAACACCCCATTTCATGTAGCCTATATTGTATCCTTGTTTTAGGCATGCGAATGTGCATTTTAATTGTAGCCTAAGATTTGCCTACAGTTAAGATTGGTGATATAGGCATACTTTAATTACTCATTTCGATATAGCCTAAGAACATAATGTCAAAGAAAAAATCTGGAGTATGGCAGCATTTCGTTTTAGTCGCGGACGATCCAAAAAAAAGTGGAATGTAAACTTTTCAAGCGTGTTTTCCAAGACAGGGTTTATCGTTAATAAAATGAGGAGCAGCCTTTTGCCAAAAAATGTGGACAAGCTAGTGTTCCTGTGCCATAACCTGAAACGACTGGGGAAGTAGGCCATCGGATGGTCTCCGACTCGAGTAAGTTATTTTCGATAGGCAATAGCCACTTTATGTTCAGCTTTAGGCTACAATTTAAGACATTAGGCTATGTGTGATCATTCGTTTGTTAGCCTACTTTTTGGCAAAAGAGATTTTAAATCCCAATGAGACCAACCTGGTTAATTAAATAAAACATAGCCTACACATTAGAATGTGTTATGGTTGTGGTCAAATAAAAGCATCAGCCTATTATGTGGCCATACCGCAACTTCACAAGCGCAATGGCAGAATCTGCAAGGGCAGCATGAGGAGGAGGCTCGGAACAGTTTTTTTTTTTCTTTCTTTCTAATCTTGAACTCCGGCTCCATAAAGTCATTAGCCTATTGTTACTCATTTGTGTCATTCACTTAAGAAAGTTCTAAAACATGAGACAAGCGTAGTGTGCATATAGTTGTATTTATTAAAACAAATAGGGTGCATATATGTCATGTATATTTTTTAATTTTTTTTAAGTTTAGACCAATTGACCAATTGGAAAAAACGGACGACTGACCAAGATTTGTTTTAGTCGGGGACAGCCCTAGTAATTGGAATGAGTTTTTCTGCTCTCTAAGAGAGGTCTGAGTGCAGGGTCAGCCATATTACAGCGCCCATGGAGCAGTTCAGGGCTTCAGTGCCTTGCCCCAGGAAGTGAACTGGCATCCCTCCGGTTTCCAGTTCATTGTTTTTTTCATTTTGGCCTTCCAGAATGACTGTAATACTGTCACCCGCTGAATATTTACACGGAGGACTTGCGTCAACATCTGGCCCTCGTGGTGACAGTAAAAGAACACGGTACAACTTCTACTGGATCGGGCTATCGACCCATTCTCAAATTAACTAGTCAATTGATTGTACAAATGCATTCTACTGGTGCTGTCCTGGCCCCGTATGTATCAAGCATCTCAGAGTAGGAGTGCTGATCTAGGATCAGTTTCATCTGTTTATTCATAATGGATATGGTTAGGATATGGACAGGGGAAACCTGATCCTAGATCAGCACTCCTTCTCTGAGATGATTTAAACATACAACTATTGTTATACAGGAGTTTTGTGGCATGCTAATATTTTTAGTTGCTGTACCGTATTAAAATTCTATGAAAAGTGCTCTTGCACACAGGCATGGTTAATTGATCAAATTATGAAATGCTGTTATATTGTTTTACATTTTTATTTAGTTTTACACTTGTGGAAACTGGACATGCTGCAAATTAATCATACTAATATGATCAATATCAACTCCCATTTTCAGACTGTGGGAAAGGATAACTTGTGCTAATCATTTCCTCAACAAGACAGGATATCACAGAAATCCAAGGCAAACTGAAATGGAAGCATGACAAAATTTGCACCAAGCAAAAATTAAACTCAAAGTGCCAATATAAAAAAAAATTTTGTTTTTTTTTTTTGGTAATTTATCAACAAAATAACTCACAGGTGTCTACCTCCAAAGAGACTAAAGCCACCCTGTTTGCACTTGAGCTAAATCCACTCAGTAATTCCAGCATTTCATTCCTAAAAATAATACAAATTCTAGTGTCCTCCCTAAAAGTCCACAAAATGTAGGCCAAAGCATGCCACGCAAAACGAGAGGAAATAAAAACCACTGAGGGAGGGGCGGGGGGAGGGGGGTACCTTACATTTCATAAAAAACTGGCACAGAGTCAAACCTCAATTTGACACATGTACAACCACAGTCGATGTATCGCTATCACGGTCAACCTCAAGTTCCCTGCCACCAGCCGACTGCCTGTTTTTTTAACACGGGGGAATTTCCTTCTCTAAATATTTATAAGCCCAAGAAACACCAGGAAGGTTCACTGAAGTCGGTCCAAAACTACTACTCCACTCTGCCAAACATAAATAAGAGGGAAAATTACATTTCAGGACACTTAATATTTGGCCACTGATAGTGTTCAGATTTCTGTTCACCCTTTAGCACCGTCTTAAGGTTTTTTGTTCTTTTATCCCCTCCTACGTCGTCGAGGGCACCTCTGTGATTTAGTACTATTTCCCGTAGGACACTGATTCTACAAGCCAACCATTGTCAGCAAGTAAAACTCTGACGCAATTTATTTTACATTTGCTTGTCAATCATACAACTGTAAATGAATGACATCAGCTGCATATAAATCTGATATGCACATATATATACACTTCACTCTACTTGTCATTTCAATGTATAATCATATTAAAAGATCCCAAATTAACTTGCGTTTTTTAGTTTTTTTTAAATGACTTCGTATGGATATGTATTCCAAAAAAAAACATTGTTTAAAAAGAGAAATGCTTCCAACTTAGAATCTGACATAACACAAAAAGCATCGGGTTTATATTCAGCACAAATTACATTCAGTTGTTTTGGTGGCACGCAAGAAAATATAGGCTACCCCCGACTCATTACAGCCTGGTGTAACCACCACAGCCTTTTTTCTGGGATTAAAATGGTGTTGAACCATCTTGAAATCCACAAATCCACAGTCCCAACATGAAAGCTGCAGTCTGAGGCACTCTCCTCAATGAGAATAACACACGCCAATATGGCCGCCAGATGGACTGGGCCTAAACATTTGGGCTCCAACTTCATTCCTCACAAACTAATTTAAAAAAAATACCTGTGCACACAGTGAAAGAACAGATAAATGACCAGTGCAAATGTACAAATACCTTTTGTGTGTGTTTGTGTTTGTGAATGCTACCAAAGTGTTAAACTGATCAAGCCAATTTTCATTGCCAAAAAAAACAATTCTTGGTATAGTTCTACTGAATATCGAGACAGAAAAACTAACCAAAATGATCAAGCTTTAAAATAGGATTAGAGACTGCATTTAAGCCAAAATAAACAATAAACCATTCGAGATCCTATTGGACGGTAGAAGTATTTTGTGTTCCAAAGGATGCACCATGCATTTCCCCTGAAACTGGCATGCTGGGTTTTCTTAATGGACACATAGATCACATTTGGTATCAGTTTGGCATATGGGATACTATTTGACAACGCCAACAATAACGTTTTTGAACACAGAACCCATGGACTATACCCAAGCCTCTATGTTTGGAACTGTATTTTTGCACCATGTAGCCTCCTACATTATGAAAAGGAAAATTCACTGACACTCGCTGTTTACAAACACTAAGATGTATTTTACGATCAAAGTGGATGGACGAACGAACATTTAAAGTGTCGATCAGTGCATCAAGCTAAAGCTTAGCATGAGTAAACGTTCAGGGCCACTGAAATACACTTACAGAAGGCTCGGGAAAAGACCATTACAATAAAATGCAGAATTGTCATATCAAATGTTCATACAGAGACGTTTTTACAAGTACAGTGAAGGCGCATGTTGCATTTTGCAAACGTTGCTAACGTTCCCTAATTCGTGCAAGACTCCATCAGTGTCTAAATTACGCGAGACTGTGTGCGTTTGCTGGAAGTTGAAGATGAGATGGGTGCATTAAACAGACTTGTGTTTATGTTAACTAGCATGCTAACGTACATTACACCATTTAATAAAACAAAGTACCGAAGAACCAAACTAGTCAGCTACACCAAAAAAAGAAATGAAAGCAACAGGAATATACATGTTCATTCCATATACGACACGAGGGATTTCGCGTTAGCAGACAGCTTGTGAAACTTTCAAAATGACAAACACTTGCGATTTGCTTTCTAGTTATGCTGTACAATAACGTTGATAAAAGTTAGACAGCAACCCGTCTATAAGTGGCATTCACCCTAAGCTGGTAGTGGCAGCAACAAATACTGTGTTTTGCTGTTATAATAATGCGTAATAACATCGAGAGGTGTTAAAAAGCGCAGGCATGCTTGCTTGCTCCCGAGTTCGGAGCTCGCCAGCCAGCCAACTTGTATTGGAGTAGGTCGCATGCTAGGCTAGGCTAGGCTAGCTACAACAAAGCAACGCCAACGTTTGACCTCAAAACAAAATCTGGGAGTTCATGTAGGCTACCCAGCTCTTGTTAGGTAAATGTGTCCATCTAACATACCAGTTTTACATTAATTACTCGATTTAAAAAAACACCATAATTTCATACATGGCTCTCCAGTCCACAATTGAACAAAAAAACCGCATCTGCACGAGATATTGATTTAGAGATAACTGGGGAAAACACACGGGACATTTCGCAGCTTTCCAGGTAAACCAATCTATATACATCCATAACATTAAGTGTTCTAGTTCAGCTAAAGTAGAGAGAAGTGATTAAAAAAAAAACCTTTACTCCATTGGAAAGAGGTAAAAATTAAGGAAGACTGACAAAAGTGTTTGTGTAAATTGCACCACAGCTAGTTAGCTAGACTGGCTATGTGAGAAACGAGATGCGCCAGCATTCAACGCACTAAATTCGATACATGGTAGCGATCTGTGTAGCGAAACGAAATAGTAGTCGCAATCAAGGTAGCTAGGATATCTACCCCCCCAAACGCAGGGCCCCACTCGTTTGCACGCAAAGGCCTTGTGCGAAAAAAATGGCCACTTCTTCTCAGAAAACCTTTTCCCCCAACTTCCCCAAAAGGCAAAAAAACCCACATCAAAACTCACCTCGTATTAGCGAACAAAAACTACACCACAACAGACTCCGTAGAACGGCGCCCATGTTTCTCTCCCTGTTTTTTCTCCCTTTTGGCCCCCGCCCGCAGTTCCTCAACGCGGGGATACCATCGCTCGGTTTCTCTGTTTCTTTTCCTCCTCTTGAATTGTCGGATTGTTGCGATTTGGTTTTTTTTTTTTTTTGGCTACAATGCAGCTGTAACGACCCTCAGCTCCATTCTACTGGCGCTGCTGCGCTACGATCGCCAGATCCCTCATTCGGCTGCCGGAGCGCAACAACACACTGGCCTCTCCATTCCTGTCTCCTTCCGCCGGGAAGGGGAGAAAAAAATGCCAACCCTCCTTCGCTCCCTCCCTCCTCCCCCTCTTTTTCTCGTATTCCCTCTCAGTTTTTCTTTCTCTAAATCACTCGACCGCCGGCTATTGTTTTACGCGATTGCGTTCGGTCTCCTTTTTAGCGACGCAGACAACGTCTAATTCAAAGGCAACTGTAGCCTGAAAAAAATATCATAAAATGTTGCAGAGCCTCTCACGGGTTTTTTTAAGAGAAAATGCGGACTCCCAACAACAATTGTTTGGAAGCAAAAGAGCACATTCCAAAGGGACTAGTTTCTCACGGCGCGGGTGGTGCTCCGGTTTAGAACAACATAGCCCAATGACCCTGCGTGAGCTGAGCTGCTGGCTCTGTGTTATTTCTCTCGAGCAGGGCTGCTTGCGTACAGTAAACCGTGTTAAAAGACAGCGTGTATAAGCTACTACAGACGTGCACTTTGTCGTTTCGCTTATAGCTTGCTACACATGTGTATCGATGTGGCGACAGTTTCATAGAATGTTACACTTAGCATTGATGATGCAAACCGCGAATACAAGGCGTTAATTAAATAGGCTACTACACGAAATGCATTAGTTGGTGTCTTGCTTATTTAACGAACCCTTCTAATTGAGTTGGCACTATAGTCTTCAAATTATAATTACAAGTAGCCTATCTATAGTAGCGAATGCCTTTATTTGAAATAACTCTCTAATAAGAGTCTTTAAGGTTAACGTTGCTATTTTTGACCAACCTATCGCTGGTTTTTACGTTCGAATAATAATCGTTTTTGAGCCCCCAAGGAAACTGCCGATTATTTATCAGGCAAACATTGCGTCTATATTTATCTGGATGAATGGCGATACATTCTTGAAAACTCACTGTTTCTTGGAAGTTAAAAGTTTAAACCATAAAACAAAGCCACGATTTTGTACAAAAAGTACTACATCATTAAGGTGATGTTAATGGCACCACAGGGCGACTTTCACTCGCGAAGTCTACCTGGGTAATCTCCACTGCCTCCTTCAGGCTTACAGCGCCTGACACTGGAGAAGGAGAAGGGTCAATCAGGCGTTAGTGAAGTTATTTTAGCGCATACCATTTCGCAGTGCCCCGAATAATGCTAATGTTGTGAACAAGCATACTGTGCAATTATTTCATGCGACCTGGGGACGATTCATGTCATTCGACTAAGACCAAAACACTATCATTAAGCGTTTTGAGTCCTGCTCCAACTGAAAAACTGTGTTTATTTTTCTTTTCAAATTTGTGATTATTGGAATATTGGCTGGTGGAAGTAGGTTTTACAGTTTTCAAGAAGAAGAAAAAAAGTAGAATTACGTCATAAAATTCATCAGGTTGAAAATACCTGTCAGTTTGTCGCCAGTGGAATGGAGTGCAGTGGCTTATGGAAGCTATATTTCAGGGACACAGGGTCACCCACCACAGTAAAAAGTGCCCCACCCCCACAGGTGATATTTTATTTCATTTATTTAACATTTGTTTTAACCAGGTAGGGTCAGTTGAGAACCATTTGGTAAATATGACATCAAAATAACATAATATATTTGATATTATATAATACATTACTATATTTTGACATGTGTATTAGTTATTGCCATATTTTGTCCACACATTGTATTTTACAATATATTCAAATGATATACACATGATTTAACCACATTCCTTGAATTATATAAGCATTATATAATTTTATTATATAATTTTTTGGCATAAAAACTTTATGATTTTTCTCAAAATCGTGTGGATGTTGTGATATTTTTCCAGCTTTGAGGTGCAAATAAAAATGGGGAATTTGAACTTTCACTTGATTTGCACTTTGAAGATGCTCCACGATGAAGAGTTCACACCAGCATGTTGATTGATTCTGTCAAGAAAAAGTTCAGTTAACGAACATGTCTGACTCGTGGGCAGCTTGGCATTGGTAATAACTGTAAGTAGTATAATGTGTTAAATGAATTTATATGGTCCCTTAAAGACAGTGGAGTAGGATACCTCTGTGGTGGTTCTCTGTGGCTCAGTTGGTAGAGCACAGTGTTGGCAATGCTTAGGTTGTGGGTTCAATCCCCACTGGGGCCACATATACTGAAAAATGTATGCATTCACTACTGTAAGTCGCTTTGGATAAAAGCATCTGCTAAATGGCATATATTATTATTATTATTATACCTTAAATATTGACTTCTAATCATAAGAACTTTCTGAAATGTCTTCACTTATTTTGTGAAGAAGCATTTTCATAAAACAATTATCTTGAAATGTGCCAAAATTGGATTCATTTTAAAAAAGAAAGAAAGAAAAAGTTGATTATAGTAAGATAACCTTTAAATAATACACTTTTCTTAGGTGAAGAAAAAAATAAACACTTGTAAGATATATATTTTCTTTCTCCCAGTGTACTTTAAGTAAAGCAACAGGTCATATCTACAGCAGGGGCCGCTCATCTTGAATGAATCAGAGCTCCGGCCTTCAGTCGTTAATCTGACAAACGTCTGCCACCATGTAAAACGGATGTGGAGGAGGGAAAAAAAGAGCTAGGGAGAGGGAGGAGTGTAATCCAATGGGGCGCTTTCCTTTTAGATTTGTACCACCATGCGAAAACCTGTTAAAAATGCCAATCGTGAAATACAAGGAACCAGAGAGGCCCTGAAAGGGGGGGGCTCGGCTCTCTGTGGGGACAGCTTGCTTTCATTTGCCTCTTGGGTTCGTTTTTTTACACTGGATTTGTTGTACTTTTGCGAATGGACTGTACCCACTACGTTAAAAAGTCAGCTATTGGGAGAGTTGCTGCTGCAACTACAGAGTATACTTTTGAAGAATCCGTAAGATACGTTTTAGTCTGGTAAATGCACTTGAACTTAAATGATTGAGTTTTCGTTTTTTTATATTCAGTGTGTAAATTGTAGCCTGCGGCTCAGACCCAGTCTTGTTTGTATGCATGGACCCAAAACAGAAATGAATAAATTAAATGTGCCTATTACTTAAGCCAACCTGTACAAACACGTTCCTATCAGCGGCCTATTTTTACCAACATCTAAAATGATCACCTGTCTATATCTATATCAATGCCCACCGTACATTATAACAATCACATATCTACCACCTGTACCTCTTCACCAATACCCATAACTATCACCTATACCCATCTTTACAGTACCTGTAACTACCACCTATACCAATCACCTGCACCCATCTTTAGCAATATCTATACCAATCACCTGTATCTGTCTTTTCCAATACCCATATCAGTCTTTATCAATGTCTATAACTCTCACCTATATCTATGACCTATATTTACAAACACCCACAGATGTCATCCATAGACATCTTTACCAACACAAAACAATGCCTTCTATACAAATCTTTAACAGTTGTACCAATCACTATTTGTGCCAACACTCATTTCCCATCAGGTGTCAGGCGGAAGCTGATTACAATGATTCTGGACCGAATAGACGGCTAAGGTAATTTGCTGAGGATACAGAGGTTTCACACACACACACACACACACATATCTAGTGTTAATATTAGGAGGAAAATACTTCCACATTAACCCAGCTTTTTAGTAGCTCTCAGCCAGTGTCACTGAGAGGGAGCTTACACGGTATAAAATGCAGAGAGCCACCAGGGATCGCACCTTGAGCCCTATAATAAATCGGACCAGTGTATGGAGGAGGCGAAGGAGTTGGCATGAAGCAAGGATGGTCAGCAGGAGCAGGATACTGGACACTGGACTCTGAAGGTTTTTTATCCTCAAGAGTGGTTCAGCTGAGGCCTCGGGTGGCGTAACGGTCTAAGGATTCGCTTGGGAGTGCAACTAGCCCACTGCAGCTGCGGTTTGAGACCTGACTGCGCCAGACCGGCCCTGGCCGGAAGCCCGGATTGGGGGCAGTGAATGACTGTCTGCCCCCAGGGGAGGGGGGAGGGAGAGCCGGCATGAGTTAGCCGAGAAGCGCAAAGGGTATCGCTGGAAAGTAGGTGGGCGAGTTACATCTCGGAGGAGGCGTATCATCGCCGGCCTTGGGGAATTAGCTCGTCCCGTAGAGACGTCCCCAGTGGTGAGTTTGTGGGGGAGGGTGAATCGAAATACATAATTGGCTACCAAATTAGGAGAAAAACGGGGAAAAATCTGAAACAAATTTGTGGTGCTGCTGTTTCCAGGTGCAGGGCGCCCTACTTTATCAGGTGTCAGGGGGAAGCGGATTACAATGATTCTGGACCCAGAGGCCCCATCAAATCCCATAACAAACACGGTTAGCCTTTACAGGGACTGGATGCTATTAGGCTAATTTGAAGTAACTAACATAAAAGGGCAGCATGGATCATTAGCTGAAATGTTATAGATAATTTATCTTATGTGTATCATTCACAGTGCAGCCTTAAGTTAATTTCTAAGTGTTCCACCACGCTTTGTTATTCAAAATAGCTCTTGATGCCGAACACTGGGCTGAAATGATATTTTAGATATACTTTTTTTTTTTTTTTTCTGTTCCTGTAAAGCTGAGAAAACGTCAAAGACAGCTCTCTGTGATCAGAAATCGATTTAGAGAAAACTGACCCTCGCTTTGCTGCTGTCATTTAAATGTTTGTTAATCTAAATTCGTGATTTTTTTGAAGACACAGACTAATATACCACCAAAAGAGTGTATAAATAACATTTTATTTTCTTGCAAGAAAGAAAACCCCCTTGTTTTTTTCCACTTAAAATGGATTTACAGTAACAAATCACGACCTGACATAACTACACCATACCGGACTTACAATCTATGTACTTCTATTATTAGAGAAATAAAAAAACACATTACATGTAATCAACATCCATTTGACTTAAGTGTATCAAAACATTTTACATAATTTGTGCAATTAGATTAAGTTACTAAACTCCGTAGTGAGGCTTGACATAGTGAGATAATCAAGAGTCAATATGTGGCATCATGACTCACGTGGTAGGTGCTGCCACCCTGTGGTCGATGATTATATTACACCTAATTGAGGGCCCATCTTCCTTTGTATTAGCCTACCATGTAGGCAAACGTTTTGACATCCTCCTTCTACTCTTATGCGCACACGCACACACAAATGTTATAATCAATATAATGTGCAGTCAGTGTAATATACTAATTAAAGCTAGTTTTTTGTGAATCAACAGTGTGTGAATTAAAATGTACAGAGAATGTATGAATTAAAAACATTTAAGAGAATTGTGTACCAAACTGAGCATGGCTTGTGCCCAACATTTCCATAACCTTCTGTACAACACAACGAAAGGATGAGAAACAAGGTGCGCACTGTTAAAAGACTGGAAATATGAATATGAATGATGTGGCATCACACTGCCGTACTGACCAAGAAATACATATGACATATTTACATGCAGGAGCGGTTCCGAATGGTCTCATAGCCTACATGATGTTTACTACAACTGGTTAGGGTCTAATTATTGTTTTATGATGATGTAATGTGTCACATGGAGGATTTCTCTCAACTTTTTTTGAAAACTTCCTTTTCTTTTTACCAGATTTGAAAGGGTTCCTGAGTTTGAGGAATAGAGGTATTGCTGTTTACGTCTCTCTTGATTTAACCCTCCAAAATAGTTTTCCCCTCAAATAAAAAAGGTCCTTTAACGGACACTGGGTTTCTCTCCAAATTATGACAGCTCGTCCCCCACCGATCCAATTATTTGGCAAAATATGGCAAAAAAAATAAAATAACATACAAGAGACTTGTATCGATATTATAAAATTACTTTCTGAAGCTTCCGTTCCCATCTTTTTCAGCTGTCTCTTTTCAGGCAAAAAGGGGAAGTTGTTTTTACACGTCGTACTGAAGGTCGTTGAGCTCCAGTCGGGTGTAATGTCTTCGGTTGAATGACTCCAAGGCCTTCCTTCCCAGCAGGGCGACGGCGAGAGTCAAGAACACCAGGCCGACCACCACAGCCGCAGCCAGGCTGGTCTTCAGCACGCCCTTGGGGTCGACGACTCTCCCGAGCGGAGGGGCCGGGGTGACAGCTGGAGGGGCCGTTCTCTTTGCTGTGGTTCTTGGCGTGGCGGTCGTCGTCCATCGAGTCGTTGGCGTCGTCCGACGTCGACGTTGTTCTCACGGGGGCTGGCGTCGCTGCTTCTGCGGTCGTTACGGGTCTAAGGGCGGCCGTGGGCCTCCTTGTCAACGCTTTGCGAGGGGTAACGGCCGGTCTCGGGGTAGCGTTCGGCTTTTTCGTAGCCGTCGTTGGTTTTGCGGCGGTCGTAGTCGACTTTGTGGTGGCTGCAGAGTCTGGACGTTGTTTTGCGGAGTGAGCGCCCGGCTTTGAGGCTGGTTTTCTGTGCTTGTTCTGTTTTTTGGTAGCTGTACTTAGTTTGGCGGTAGCTGTGGTGGGTGTGTCTTGAGTGACGGTCGTTGCGGTCGTGGTTGATGTTGCGCTACTTGTTACGCCGACAGCCGCGGTTGTGGCTTTCGGCGTAGTAATGGCCGCTGCCGCTGTGGCTGCAGTGGTGGGAGCAGTCGTCGGTGTCGCCGTGACAGTGGCTGAAGTTGTAGCAGTGGTTGAAGTCGAGGTAGTAGCAGTAGCAGTGGCTGGTGTCGTGGTCGAAGGGGTTGGCTTTGTGGTAGAGGCAATGGTTTGCGTAGTAAGAGTGGTTGGCGTCGTGGTGGTTTGTGTGGCAAAAGTAGCTGGCATTGTATTAGTAGTGGCTGTTTGTGTGGCAGAGGTGGTTGGTGTTCTGGTAGGAGTGGTCAGCATTATGTTAGTAGTGGCCTGTGCTGCCATATTCGTGGTTGGTTGTGTGGTAGTAGTAGTAGTTGGTTGTGGTGTGGTGCTTGTGGTGGGTTGTGTGGTGGTAGGTGTTGTGGTAGAGGTGGTTAGTTGCACAGTAGTGGTGGATGGTTCTGTAGTGGTGGCTGTAGTTGTTGATTGTGTGGTAGTAACAGTAGTAGCAGTAGTGATACTACTACTAGTAGTAGTAGTAGTAGTAGTAGTAGTAGTCGGTGGCATAGTAGCAGTCGCCTGTGTTAAGGTCGTTGTTATGGGCGACATCATAGTTATATTGCTTGGGTTGTATTGGTCCAAACCTATGAAACAAAATGGAAAAACATGGTAAGGGAATCAAATAAAAAATATACAGATCAGCTTAATTATAATTTTTTACATAAAAGCCACTATACAGCTGGACTGAAGCAGTTGAATGCTTTGCTCAAGAGTACAATGGCAGTAGCTGGCCTAGGAATATACCCAGTTCCCTAACCATTACACTACACTGCCATCTCAACCAATCAATGTTTCCTGAAGTGGATATTATGGTCTATTATTGGTACACCTGCTGCAAGCACTTCTAAATTTACACTTACATTTACATTTTTTATTTTTTATTGTTTGTTTCTTTCCTGTTTTTCTCCCAATTTGGTAGCCAATTACACCCTCTATTTATTTACATTTACCCCTCCCCCATTCTCAGAGGGCAGCGAACTCCACTTCCTTTGAGATGGAATTCGCCCACCCATGTTCTGGAGACCCCCTTACGTGCTTCACAGCGGACTAGAGCCGGCTCACCCTCCCCCTGGGGCGGACAGCCAAACGTCGCCCCCGATCGGGGCTGACGACCAGGGCTGGTCTGGTAGACGGGTTTCGAACTGCGTCCCTGACAGGCTTTGCACGCCGTATCGGACCAGCCAAAATATGGTGTGTTAGACCACCGCCCCCCACTTACACTTCTAAAGTGAGGTAAAGCATAAGCTTCAGCCGGACATCTAAAAGTAATTACTGTGTGCAAAAAAAACAAGGGATATAAAGAGCCATGAAACCAAAGTTGAAAAGATTCATGAAATGCTTTTGAATTGAACCAACTTGCATGAAGACATGCTTACATTAAAGGGGAGGTCCCGCTCTCATCACTGTTCAAACTTACTCCCTACGTTTGAGTGCACTGCCTTCTCTTTTCCACAACAAAAGCCAAACACTCGATAATCACCTAGACCTAGACCCAGACCCAATCACCTAGACCCAAAAGCTGTACCAAACCTGTGCAGATCCTCCACTGATGCCATATCAGAGGGATGGGCTAAGGACAGACCCAGAGCGTGATACTAGCCATCCAGATACAGTCAGGATCACTGAATCTGGGGGCTGCTAAAGCAGTGGTTCTCAGTGTTGTGACGTGCCCTACAGTCTAGTATGAAATCTTTATTTTATTTTATTTTTTTATACATTTGTTGGGCCGGGCTGGCGCAGTTGGGTTCTCGAACCGCGGCTGCAGTGGGCAACTTGCATTCCCAAGCGAATGCTAAGACCGTTATACGACCAGAGGCCTCACTTGGTATGAAATCTGACGATGCCAGTGCTCATTGTTGCTGGCAGGCCAGCAAGAACGGCACATAATTGGCCGTGGCGTCCCCTATGGACAGTGTAAGGTTTCTCTGTCCCCGGTCGATTGGACGCCTGCACGGTCTGCCTGCGCCAGCTGCGCATTAAGTTCTGTCCGCCAGCGAATCAACTGCGCAGCTCAGCTCTCGAGCCTCGGAGGAGAGGCCTGCTCGTCTGCACTCTTCAGAGCTGGACAGATGGACATTGCTTTGAGGGGTTGCAGGTTTACAAAATACAAATAGGCATTCCAATTTGGGAGGAAAAATGAGAGCATAATTGTTTGCAAAAAAACTAAAAGATGAGGTTTTAGTAGAGATTACGGTTTTGTGAAAGTGCTTCTGGTCCAGAACACCAGGTCCAAGCCCACACACATAAGACCACAGGAGTAAATATATAAAGGTAATGATCCATCTCAAATTGTGATTTAAAAACATATATATTTGGTAGATTCCCCCCCTTGGGCTTTCAGGTAACGCTTGGGTGTAAAGTAGTACCAAAATAACCTTATCTAAATAATACCAAAACAATTAAACAGTAAGAAATGGCGCTATTTCAATCAGGCTCAACCCCAACCATGAAAGCAAGACAAGAAAGGAAACAACAGTAAATCTCAGACAGACAGGCTTTGTAATTTCCCCTAAATTACCTCGTTTTGTGGACAGGACAAAAAAAGGTTTATGGCCTCCCGGGTGGTCTAGTGGTTACAACGTTTGACGCTGGTCACTGCAACTGGGGTTCGATTCCATTGGCCGCGCCAGAGTCGGCTCTGGCCGGGAGTGCCACTAGGGGGTGGCAATTGGCTGTCCGCCCCAGGGAGGGGGGGAGGGAAGCCGATATGAGTTTGCCGTGTATAGGAGTGGCTCTGGAGTACCAGAGTTACGTTCGATGGCTTGGCGAGTGCTGGCTCGGAGGAGGCGGTACATCGCCTTTGTCACTGCCGGTCTCAGGGCTACGGCAGCGAACTCAATACGAGGGGGGGATTGACATGAAAAAGAGAGGGTGTAATTGGCTACTAAATTGGGAGAAAAATGGGTTAAAATCAGAAACAAATTCTTAAAAAAAAAAAAAAATGTATACAGAAAGCGACATATAGTTGTTGTTACCTTCAAATATGTAATAGCTGTTTACCTCCCTCCATGGCTATGAGAGGACAGTCCTCCTCTCGCTCGCAATGAAACAAGTAACAGTTGTCACTTCCAAGCGGTTTGTTGAGTCGATATACAACCATGTTGCACTTGAAACCTGCAAGAAAGTGCAAAAGTCAGTGAATCCAGGTTGCTGCTCATCCCCCAGTTTAGAGATCAGAGAAGGAATCGATGCCAGCTGGCAGCCGTTTGCCTGTCTGAGCCACGGTATCTTCCCTCCTTTCTCAACCCGTCTCCTTGAGAACCTAATCCGAGGCTGGCTGTCAGATGAGGCCAGTGAGACTTCAGCGGAGAGCACAGTTGCCAGGCCGAAACCATTAATTTTTCTCATAAAACAGTAACAGTCTTGGAAGGCCTCAAAGGGCTTTATTAACCATTAAAGCTCTCAGAACCGGGAGAGGGGAACTATGTTCTTTTTTTTCCTTTTTCTTTATTTATTTGTATCAGATTTTTTCCTGTTTTTCTCCCAATTTAGTGGCCAATTACACCCTCTATTTATTTATTTTCATTTAAATACGGCAGATCCGACCCGGCTCACCTCCCCCCCCCCTGCAGCGGACAGACAAACTATATTCTTATATTGTCGGGTGGGTTAAATCCGCTGCCCCCTCAAACTATATTCTTATATTGTCTAAATCCAGACGACGATTAGCTGTTTCAAGAATTTTGAGGGCGGGCGGAGTGGGATGGGGTTCAGATGGGTGAAATGAGTGAACGAGAGCCCTTCCTGTACCTGGGACCAGGTCTTTGGAGCAGCAGTCCCGGACGCAGGCCTGCTGGGTGGGCGTGACGCAGGAGTCCATGACCGTGGTCTTCTGGGACAGCGCCACGCGGACGTTCACTATGGTGTTGACGTGCTGCTTGGAGAGGCAGCGCTCGGTGGGCGGGGCCGAGGCGGTGGTGGCGGTGGCCGTCCCCAACAGCACGGCTGCGACCAGCAGGCCGGCAGCCCAGAGGACAGATGCATTGTGGGTCATGGCCTCACACCACAGAGATCAGGCAATCCACGGGGGGAGAGGTGGGGGGGGGGTCACGGGGCTTTCAGGGAAAAGGCTGGAGTGCGCAGATCCAAAAGGTCCTGTGGAGGAGCAGGAATAGGAATAGTAATATACTTTATTAGCCATGTTACACAAGGTCATTGGAATTTGTCTTTTTGCACATCTCTCCTAGATACACACACACACAGACCACTGTGCATATGTATTCCATCAGAGAGGTCTGAGCGCAGGGTCAGCCATAGTACAGCACCCCTGGAGCAGTTTAGGGGTTAGGAGTTTTTCATTGGCCTTCCTGGGATTCAAACCACCAACCCTCCGCTTGCCAGCCCGTGTTGCTAACCACTGAGCCACTGCTGCCTGGGTGGGGAGGCAGAGCGTAAAGATATTTTGGGCCCTTTGCTAAATAAATGTTTTTTTTGGAGTTGATATGAGTTGATATCAGTGTGCAACTATCAATCAGTGCAACGTACCCAGAAAGCAAATGATATGATAACGAGACCCAGATGGCTGAAGGCTTAAAAATCATTGTTCAGTGTTATTTTTAAGCATATCCAATATACTTATATGTATATGATTCATAACACATCTTTTCATCCATCATTTTATAGCCTTACATGGCTTCATTGGTCTCAATTCTGGCTATAACCACTCTCTACCACTAGAGATATGATGTGAAGCAAATTATTATTATTATTATTATTATTATTATTATTATTATTAATAATAATATTTTCCATGTATTTTACATTTTATCCATTGGGCATACTGGCTCAAGCAAATATGTGTATAACCAAAAATGTAACCCTTTACATTTTCTTTATCCGTTGTAAAAATGAATAATTGAAAGTAAAATGTTATCACATCTGACCCAAAGCGACTAGAACCACCCAGAACCACCCTTCCCTGCTGGTCTGCACGAATCACAGTGATGTGGCCAACGAAAGGACACCATATGAAATATTGGTTTAGACAGCGCACTAAATGAACACGACACGCGTATGTATTCTCAATATTCGGAGAAGGCAACTCTGAAAGATGTCCTTTGATATGACGCCGTCTGGTTGTAGTTTCTTCTAAAGTTTGTCGTGCGCAGCGAAGACAGGCTTTCCACGCACACAGCAAACGGTTTGGTCGAGGTCCAGCCGTTTGATAATAAAAGTTATCTTTTCAAAGTGCCATCTGTTCGAGAGCTTGATGTTTACGAATTCAAAGTGCTTTTGGAAATGCTGTCGCGCCCGCTCGGTTCGGCGCGATGATTATAGCATCACGCAAACGCAAAAACATCAGCGTTCTGATACCACATTCTACGATCCCAAATTGTTTCATAACTTCAAGATTGTTTCAAGATAACAGGCTGTGCCAGAAATTAAACAGAAGGCATCTTTAATGTGCATTGCTAATGATATCACAGATCGTGAAAGTGAAATACTACCATCTCCAAGTCATGCTTTTTGGGGGTACAGCTATGATTCATCTGATTATAGAGATCAAGATGAAGTCAAGATGTCGACCCATCCGCTAACATTAACTGAGAAAACTCAGCAGTTTTTGGTTGGAACCAACATCACTGTGACACAACTGGTGGCACCAGGTTTTGTAGAGAAACTGGCCAGTGGATCAAGTTCATCTCCTTACAGAATGTTCAAACATTTAAACTTTTAAAACACGGTGCCACAGGAGCTGAAATTAAATGCATTTAAAAAATGTTTTTGTTCCTGATTTTTTCCCCTTTTTTTTGTAACCAATACACCCTCTCTTTTCATGCCAACCCCCCCCCCCTCGTATTGTGAGTTTGCTGCCATAGTCCTGTGACCGGCAGTGACAAAGGTGATGTACCGTCTCCTCCGTGTTGGCACTCGCCAAGCCGTTGACTGTAACTCCGGTAAACAGAGCCACTCCTATACGCAGCGAACTCATATCGGCCTCCCTGGGGCGGACAGCCAATTGCCGCCCCCTAGTGCTCCTCCTGGCCAGAAACGGATCGCATCTTTGAAGAGCATTTAACAATATGCTGCTTTTTATGCCTCGGGTGTATTTTACGTAAATTAAGAACTCTGTAACGACAGAGACAGTTTTTTTTTTTTTTTCACTCAGGTTACAAAATGTCTAATTTATTTTCTTTCTTCACAGTGTCATTCCTGTTCGCAAGGGGTGTTGAACATTCACAAATGTTCTTTGTCAAGATTACTGATTCACACAGGCGGTTGGCCAAGCATTTCAGGGTGTGAAGTAATCACAGGCCAGGGGCCGCATGTACAAAGATTCTAATAGTAGAAGTGCTGATCTAGGATCAGTTTAGCCTTTTAGCTCATAATGGATATGGTTAGGATATGGACAGGGGAAACCTGATCATAGATCAGCACTCTTTGTACATACGGGCCTGGATTAAAGGACGCGGGTAAAATGTAACAGGTACGAGGAGATGTGGTGTACTTACAGTGTACTTACCTAAAGCTTGTGCTTGGGCACAGAGATCCATGGGATGGTGAAAGGCCCTCTCTCTTTCTCTCTCTCTCTCTCTCTCTCTATATATATATATATAGATATATATCCACAGTCTGGTTCACACACTTCTGTATCAGCTCAGGAAAGTGGTTTTCCCCTTCCTCTTCTGGAAACAAAAACACAACACCATTACACATTCCTGCAAAATAAAATTAATTCCACAATTAAATTTTTTTAATTACATTTTCCAATCATTATAGTAGGGTGCCGTGTACACAGGTGGCCATTCTTATACGGGTTGACTGGGCTTGAAATGTTTAACGCTCTGAAATAAGTGTATGAACTCTAGCTTACACGATGATATCGTGGCACTGAGTAAGCCATTTCAGCCAACCTGGAAAAAAACTAACGGCCACCATTCATTGGGGTTAATAAATAAGCAGCAAATCACCACCGTCACAATGTCTAAAGGCTGTCAAAATTAATGTTTTCAAACATTTAAAAGATAAATCCAGTAAAATCAAGCCCATTCTCCATCGAAAACAGAAACGGGCTGTAGAATGAAGGTCCTAAACCAGATGAGCCTTGTGAGTCTAACTCACGACCAAATTTCGTTCTTTCGAGAACACTGCTCCCGCCCGAGCTACGCATATGACCCTCTGTATTTGTTTGCTCCACATTTCAACCATTTCCCCCTCTCTGGAATATCATATAAACGCAAGTGAACTCGCTCTTTCGGTGAATCACATTGATCATTACGCCCAAGGGCTTCTGTTCTGGAGGGTAAACAGAGCAGGTGCATTGCTAAACTACAGTTTGGCACCATCCGACAACAATAGTATCCGGAGCACAGACGGACAGTGATGCAACAACCGCGATTAGAAGATTCCTTTTTTAACACAATGATGAGATACCGTTTACCGTTACATTTTCAGAAACGGTCAAAAACACACCCAATGCATAAAATTTTTGATTTTCCTGGCAAAATAATCAAGCCACAAATAATGTCCACTCACAGAAACCGACATTAGAATTTAAAGGCACATTTTTAAAAAGTCCATACCTCCTTTGTATTCGTCACGGCATCCCATGCACTGTTTGTCGGAAATAAAAAATGGTCTATCACAGAATTTTCCGTTTTCAGAAGGGTAATCGGCGTTTTTTTTGTTTTGTTGGTGTTGATCAATCCGATTTATGCCACTTGGCCTAATTTCGCTCAAACATCTCAGATTCCATTTCGAGAGGCTAGCAGCGGAATTGTTTCCACACAAACAGCGTTTCAACCGGAGCACCGACGAATGTCTTGATTTGGCATTCACGCCTGGTAGCTATCACAGTAATATTTTGTACACAAAGCGAGTTACGGTCACCTATTCAAATAGCCCTCAGACATATTCGAACTGTTCCAATGTATTTGGCAGCCGGCAGTCTATTTTTCCGAGACTGTAAACCCGTGGTCACTGCGTCCCATTTTAGCCCGCTGCACAAACGCAGCCAAGCGCTAAAACGACAGGATTGTATAAAGTGGCACACAGCGAACGTATCTTACCGTGCGACACTCATTCGACAAAGAAACACAGAAGTGCAACATACTGTATTTAGGTTAGCTTTAGGCCTATATGTATACAGCCGCCGAATCACCACCGTCGAAAACACTTTTAAACGGGAAACGGAGCAGGCGAGTCGTTCTTATTTCCCACGGTTTGAGTGTGGGCGTTATACAGATTCTTTGTCCTCAGATGATAACGAGGTGAGGAGGGACGAATGCACCTTCCCTATCCTGCAATCGTGCTCCGAATATTCGTCCCATGCTTACGGTACCCAAATTCTGTCACGATATGTTTTCTCGTCATCAGTGTAACGTGATTAAATAATAGAAAACAGGAATGAATTGAACCGAGTACAGAAAAACCCATGGCGGTGACAATGGACCGATTAAAAATAGTGTAATAATCTATAGTAACTTTTCAAATGTATTATATTTAGTTTATGTCTAAATATACACACAGCCCCGTGGATCATTGTCACCAGATCGAAACGATACCCCCTTATACTGAAATCGAGACACACGAGACATTCATAAAAACCCAATTCTTAAGTAGGCTAATACACGCAGGCCGGTGTGAACTACATTGCGATAACCAGGCCTCTACAATGACAAAACATCACAGACCACAATGAAAGGAATCCATTCGAAAGCAGTTTATTTGTTCAGCAGACGTTCTCATTTAGGCTAATAATTCGCTTGGGAGAATTCATAGGGGATACAAATTTTAAATAATTTAAAATCCTCCAAATGACACCAAGGCACCATTGATCCATTCTACAAAATCTGGAGACACAAACATTAATCAAGTTGTATAAATACATACATTAAATTAATCAATGGGCTGAAACATCAACGTTAAAGTCCCCACGATCAATCAGACCGACCCAAGACAGAGCCTAATGGGGTTTTTTTCCCACCGGACAGTAGCCTACGGTATGGCACGTCACGGTTACCAATCCGTGCTCCCACGTTGTCGCTTTTTCCACCGCCAAGCGAACGGTACCTAAGTACCCATGCTGAATTTAGCTACTACAGAGCTACTGCTCTGTTTAGGTACTACCAAGACGAACAGGGACCTAAGGGTGGAGCTAGCAATACTGCAGACCATTGATTTGTCAAGCGTAATCATCACATAATCGTCACCCTAAATCTCAGACCGACTCAGACACAACCGCCATGTCTTTTTTAGCTTCACTTCGTTTATTGGTAGGCAGTGGCGATTTTACCGCGGGTGCAGGGGGTGCATTTGCACTGTTGGGATGAAAATATTACAATTTTCAAATCAATGTCAAAAAACATTTAAAAGATTGAACATTGCACCCCCTGTTTTAAAACCATAAAATCGCCGCTGTTGGTAGGCTATTATTGAAATAGTATTATATAGTTTGGCATTATTGTCAGGTTTGCGCGATTCTACGAGTTAGGTTTATGTTACGAAAACTGAAATTGTCACGGTTTTACCTTGTTCGGCCGCTGGAGGGCGCTTGATCATGTGATGGTCTGTTTTCTCTCGTTTTGCATGAGGAATCATTGTCATTTCCGCCATCCTTATATGGTTTTTTGTCGGGGAGTTTTCCTATCACTTTCAGCTGAGGGTTATCATTGTTAATTCCACCTGGTATTTAAGGTCTGTGTTTCCCTCATACTGACGCTTCTGTGTAAACCATTGTTACGCTCTAATTAAACGTTCCTTTTTGCCTAATCCTGGTCTGCGTCTGGGTCCTTATCCCATACCTCACAGATTTCACGAATGTCTAAAAGCTGACCACGAGTGATCAACCACTAAGTAAACAACAGATTAGGGAGCAGGGGGAAAAAATGGAAAGGCAATTCCACCACCACTTCAACGAAGAGGGAAGAAACCACCACCACCACCACCACCACCACCACCACCACCACCACCACCACCCTGTGGTCTCTCAGTTAACGAGAGAAGGTACTTCTATCTATCTCATTTAAAGGTTTAGCGTTACCACTCTGTGGTTGCCTTTTAGGAGGAATTATTCTTCCTTTACTAAAGGTTTTTATGCTCGCCACTTAGGTGGTGTTTCCTTTCAAGATTCTTTCTTTGATTTTTGGGTTAATATTCCCCAGAGCAAAAGTCATTTTAGTTTCTTCCCTCTTCGTTGAAGAGTTCTCGCCCTTGTTGGGTTGTTTTCTTTTCTTTGCCTTTCCATTTTTTCCCCCTGCTCCCTAATCTGTTCGCAGACTTAGTGGTTGATCACTCGTGGTCAGCTTTTAGACATTCGTGAAATCTGTGAGGTATGGGATAAGGACCCAGACGCAGACCAGGATTAGGCAAAAAGGAACGTTTAATTCAGGCAGGGGTCAAAACCAGTAGTCAGAGTAGCGAAGACACAAAATCAAAATCCAGAGAGTAGTCAACAAACAATCCAAAAAGTCAAAACCAAGAAATCAGAATAGGCAAACAAAACAGAATCGGCAGGCAAACTCGAAGTGAAAACAGAAGGGGTGTCTCGGGAAAATGCAACAGACTCTGGCTTACTAACAATCGGCACAGGGAATGATGATCAATGTTCTGACAAGGAGAGAACATAAACACGGAACTTATATACAAGAAGGGAAGGGAAACACAATAGGAATCAGGTGTGACTGGAAGGAGAGAAGGGCAGGAACACAGGTGAGAACGATAGGATTCACTAATACAATAATGAGGGAAACGAAAGACACGGACTGGGAATAACATAGACACATAGACAATAAATGACCTGGAAGAGCAGGCAGACACGTGCATAGTTCGAAGGGGAGAAACGCATAGAGAGAAACTGCGTGCAAATGAAGTGAAACGTGAGAAGCGTACAGGGATAGGACAACGAGAGAGAGAATGATAGTGATAGTTAGAAGCGTGAGATAGTCATTAGTAATGTTAGTAACCTAATCTAAATCCCTAATGTTAGTAGATTAGTAGCTTAGTACTATATACTTATTTTCCTCAATAAAACACAAATACATTTTTAAAATTCGAATAATGTGATTTTCTGGGATTTTTAAAAATATTCTGTCTCTCACTGTTGAGATGAACCTACCATGAAAATTATAGACTGTTCCTTTCTTTGTAAGGGGGCAAACTCACAAAATCAGCAGGGGGTGAAATACTTATTTTCCCCACTGTACATCTAACTAATATATACAAAGTGTTTTAGAAAGAAAGAAGGAAGTAAACGAGATAAGAAACCAAGATAGAAAAACCGAAAGTTGAATTTCCCGAAGTGCATGACAAAGACAAGGAGTGGATCTCGAACAAACAGGGGGGGAACAGAACGTGAATGAAGCTTGAATAATGAATGATAAATAAACAAAGTACAAAAACAAACCAAACAGACATTGCAGAACATAACAAAATCTGCATGTGGCTCTTCCATCCTCAATCCACACTACAGAAATAAACACATTTTCTTTGAAAGGACAAAGTATAGTATTGTCATTTTCATTCACGCAATTAGAATGTACATTTTCTATTACAACATTTTTATTCCTCACATAAAAATACTTTTAGAAAGAAGGAATCGCTTAGACGCATTCCGATGCTTGAGCTAAAGCCAGGCCTTTCAAATCAAAGGATCTGAACTGCACAGTGTCAAATGACAAAGTGTTTAAACAATCTTGCGAATTCATAAATGGGTGGAAATTGAACATTGATATATGTGTTCCAGACATCATAGAAAAGGCATCATATTAAGTGGCTAACAGTTTTTCTTATCACCGTTATGCCAATAACACTCAACTCTTTCTCTCCTCCTCTCCATCTGAGACCCAGTCCCAGTCTGCAAGGAGTCTTGGAGTGATCCTGGACAACCAGTTGTGCTTCTCGGGCCACATTGCAGCAATCACAAGGACCTGCCGATTCTCCCTCCACAACATCCGGAGGATCCGACCGGTCCTCACCCAAGAGGCCACACAACTCCTGGTCCAGACCCTGGTGATCTCATGTCTGGACTACTGCAATTCCTTGCTGGCAGGCCTACCGGCCTGTGCCATCAAGCCACTGCAACTAGTCCAGAACGCTGCCGCTCGTCTGGTGTTCAATCAACCGAAGTTCACCCAGGTCACCCCTCTACTCTCCTCTCTGCACTGGCTCCCCATCGCAGCACGCATCAGATTCAAATCACTGGTGCTTGCGTTTCAAGCGGCTAGAGGTACTGCTCCCCCATACCTGCAGACACTCATCACACCCTACACCCCAGCCAGACCCCTCCGCTCTGCCTCCTCTGGCAAACTGACTGTCCCATCCCTTCTGGCGCCTGGCAGCCACTCCTCGTGGTCTCCTCTGTCCTGACCCCTCGGTGGTGGAAAGACCTTCCGCAATTGGTCAGGACCGTGGAATCACTTGCGATCTTCCGCAAGAGACTCAAAACCCACCTTTTCAGACTTCACTACCACTGAATTCTGTACATCAAGCTAATTGCCATCACCACTGCCTACTTGCTCAACATTATGTATCACTGCTTACTCCATTAAAAAAAAAAATTACTAACCTTTTCCTTCCCAGTGTTACAGGTATGGTACGCAGCTGCCTGCAATGATATCTATCGCTGTATTACTGCACTGATCTCTTGAACTATGATTGTTCCTAACATGTATTCATGCACATCTTGTAAGCTGCTCTGGATAAGAGCGTCTGCTAAATGCTTAAAATGTAAAATGTAAATATTATATGTATATGTATATTCAGCTGTTTCTGTTGAACTTCTTAATCACATTACTGAATGAACACAGCTGTCCTACGGTTTCTTTCACCGTTGTGCCTTTGATCGTTTTTTTTCGTAAGTCGTTGCATTTTCAAACGCATCCGAGATAGAATCTTACTTAGGCTGGGACCGAGTCTGGGATGTGATTTTGGTAAATGAGTTCTGGAGAGACAAACAGCATCGAGCGTTGCTATAGATTTATATCGCAAACTTTGGCGGTATGATATTGCAAATGCTCATATCGGAATAATGCTGGACATATTTTTGCAGGGACAAGCTACATAAAAGCACAGATGTAAACACAAAGACAAATATAGCTAATGTATGTTTCAATTTTTATATGATTGAAAAAATGTAGGCTACAGATGGAAGAAATATGATCTTGGTTAAATGTGATCTTGGTAAATTGCAATTCATTGGAGGACCAACGCCGAATAATAAATATTAAAGATTATATAGCCTAGTGTGCATGGTGTGCAAGTCACTGCATGGTACCTCCTGCGCTCGCTGCCCCCGACATGACTCCTTAACGCCTAGGTAGAGGTAAGAAAATTGTAGCTAATGTAACACAATGAATAATAGACTACGCCACCCTTTAGTTTGTCTGAGTTAAAGGGAACTCAATAAATAGTAAACACTTAAGGTTTCCCCAATCAGGGTGTCAAATGAATGACAAACACAGTGTATAAAATCATAGTACATTGGTACTGATCTTTATTACAAAATGGTTGTAGGAGAGCATTAGATAGAGTAATAATAAAATATAGCAGGGCCCAAAACCCAGTTGCCTCACATCAGGTCAAACAGGCTACATCAAGTTAAACAGGCTGTTGATGTCATGTAAATGAATACCAGTCTTTTAATGGTCATATAGGGCACTCATATGGGAAGCAGCCAGACACAAAATACAATAAATCAAAAACAAAAGAAACAAACAAAAGCATAACAAAACTAAGGGACAATTAACAGTGAGGGCAGCGGCAGCACCTTGGCAATCTGTAAAGTTCAGTGTAAAATATCAGTTTCAACACTATATACTCATGAAATGTCAGGATTACTATATTGCCATGCCGTGCGCATACCTGCTACTATGGTCCACTGAACATACCACCAGCAGCTCCCAGCTCACAGCCGTTGCCAAACAGCCTACACAACCAAATACAATCTCCCATTACTTTAATACTATATACACACACACAGCAGTACCATGCAAGTTTAAAATGCACAACTATAAAATCCATAAACGTTACAAAATCGCAATATTCAGAAATGTTTGCATACCCGCAGTTCTTTCCCCAGCCGAGCGTGACGGCAGGTGCATCTGACACTCAATCACCGCCCCGCACGGCTACTCACTCTATACTCCTATAGTAATCAGTGGCATAGACTTTTGGCTGTGAACTGACGCTGGCTGGGAGGTCCCACAGGCTACATTCCACCTCCTCCAAGTGCATCGGCGACCCGACGATGGACTGAAAAAGAAAAAGAAATCCCATTTAAAACCACTGTACTTAAATGTAATTATTAATAGCTCACCACCTAACTCATATCCTGTACTGGTGGCTCTTAAGTCCTTATGGGCTGGGGTAGATGGTGTGGGTTACTATGCTGCCCAGCAGTCCTCCTTGAAGATCTTCGAAGCCCCCCATTTCCAGGGGACTCACATTCCTCTGTTTCCTCCATGGAATCCGAGGCTTCCTCCACTTCTGGGGCATCCACTCCTACCCCACTGGGGCCCTCAGCTCCACTTCCATCCGTTTCCAGAAGCAGCAGCTCTGAATATGGTGGATCATCCTCATCCTCCACCAGCTCCCCTTCACTGTCATGGTTTGCGGCCTGTCGATCTTGGATCCCCTCCTCACCTGGCACCCTCCTCAGCTCCATCCGATGCACCCGACGTACCGGCCCATCCTGGCTGGCCGGAACGACGGAATACACCGCCCCCTGATGGTCTGGCTGTTGCACCACCCTATATGGAGTGGAGTCCCAGGTGTCCTGAATCTTGTTTCGCCCCTTCACAGAATGATTTCTGGTATAGACCAGTTGGCCTTCTTTCAGCCCTGGGTCATGCACTTGACTCTTATACCTCTGGTCACGCTGCCTCCTCCTCGTCGCTAGGCGCTGCTGCACCTGGTCATACGCCATCTCCAGGGATTCACGGTGCCCTTGCACCCATTCATCTATGGTGTCGTCTGTCGACTCCTCACCACCTATACCTAACAAGAAGTCAACAGGAAGGCGGGGTTCTTGCCCAAACATCAGGAAATAAGGGCTCTTACCAGTGGACTGATGGACTGTAGTATTGTAGGCATAGGTTACTTGAGAGAGGTGACGCGGCCAGCGCCTCTTCTGATCTGGGGGCAAGGTTCGTAGCAAGTCATGCAAGGTACGATTAAAACGTTCACATTGTCCATTACCTTGCGGATGGTAGGGGGTAGTGCGACTTTTCTTGATTTTATACGTTTTACACAGCTGTTTAATCAGGTTGCTTTCAAAATTCCGTCCTTGATCTGAATGCAACGAACAGGGGGCCGAAACGGTGGAACCATTGCTGCACCAGAACATCTGCAACAGTGCTGGCCCGCTGATCCTTTGTGGGGATGGCCAGAGTATACTTGGAAAAGACATCTGTTAAAATGAGAACATTCTCCCTCCCATCACTAGCCGGCTCAAGCACTGTAAAGTCAATTGCTAAAATCTCATGTGGACGTGAAGCTTGCAAACTTCCCATGAATGGTTTTACCTTAGGCAAGACTGCTTTGGCAAGGATGCACCTTTCACACTCCCGGCACCACTTCTCTACATCCCCGGACATCTTTGGCCAGTAGCAGCGTGATCGTATGAGCTGCAAAGTCCGCTCTACACCTTGGTGTCCATGATCATCATGAAGATGCGAGAGCACATTCTTCTGGAGGCACTGTGGAATCAGTAACTGATAACTGTGTTTACCTCCATCCAGGGAAAACGTCCGTCGATACAGGACAGAATCCTTCTCTTCCAACCGGCCCCACTGTCGGGTCAGCTCTTTAGTGCCTTCGCCCAAGCCTTCCCTCTCTGTTGGGCCAGGGCTTCTGTCTCTGCCAAAACTTCAGAAATGGTCCAATCACTGGATCCTTTTTCTGCAAAACAATCAGGTCTGCCTGCGAACAGCCAGGAAGAACATTCACTTCCTCTGAACAGACCTTAAAGAACCTCACCGGATCTTCCTCCCCACTGGATGGCTCGTCCTCCGGCTCACTTGGCACAGCATACTGGCGGGATAGAGAATCTGCATTTCCATTCCTAGACCCAGGGCGATACTTATACTCAAGGTTAAAGGCAGCTAACTGTGAAGCCCAGCGCTGTTCCATTGCACCTAGCTTTGCTGTGTCTAAATGGCACAAAGGGTTGTTATCTGTAAAGACAGTGCATTGAGATCCCAACAAGTACTCCCTAAATTTCTCCGTCACTGCCCACTTTAGCCCCACAAATTCAAGCTTCATTGAACTATAATTTTCCATATTCCTTTCAGACCGTCTGAGACCTCGGCTGGCAAAGGCTATTGGCCTGACCCTTCCCCCTTGTTCTTGGGACAATACTGCCCCCAGTCCCAAATGGCTGGCGTCTATTTCAAGAATGAATGGTTTTTTAAAATCAGCATAGGCCAGAACAGGGGCCGAGATTAATGATTCTCTGAGCTGGTAGAAACCCTCTTCGCAGTTCTGGTCCCATGCCGATGACAGTGGAATTTTTTTTGTCTTACCCTTTTTCCCTGGGGGGCTCAGTTGTGCCACCAGGCTATGCAGGGCGCGGCCATTTTTGCGAATCCCCTCACAAACCGGCGATAATAACTGGCGAAACCCAGGAAGGAACGGAGATCAGCAAGGTGCTCCGGACGTCTCCATTCCCTTACAGCAGCCACCTTCTCTGGATCAGTGCCGACACCCTGGGAAGAGACTATGTGGCCAAGGTACTTAACTTCTTTCTGGAAAAATGACACTTGGAGCGCTTTATCTTTAACCCTTGCTGTTTCAGTCGGGAGAATACTTCCTTCAGCCGTTGGAGATGTTGTTGAACTGAGGAGGAAAAGACTACCACATCGTCAAGATATAGCAAAACTGATTGATAGCGGCAATCTCCAAACATGCGCTCCATCAGTCTTTGGAACGTACCAGGCGCATTGCACAGCCCAAAGGGCATGCGATTAAACTCATATAAGCCAAAGGGAGTACAGAACGCCGTCTTGGGCCGGTCTTGCTCAGCTACGGCTACCTGACTATACCCACTGGCTAAATCCAATGTTGAAAACCATTTAGCTCCAGTGAGAGCATCCAAGGATTCCTCAATCCTGGGAAGAGGAAAGGCATCTTTGCGTGTCTTCGCGTTTAGTTGCCGATAATCGACACACATCCTGATCCCTCCTCCTTTCTTCTGCACCAGTACAATAGGAGATGAGTAGGGGCTGCTACTTTCCCTGATTATCTGTGCATCTAACAGCTGTTTAATATGGGCCCTAACCACTTCATATTGAGAGGGAGGAATGCGACGGTAGGGTTGGTGCATGGGGGCATTGTCTAATAAGGGAATTTCATGGGTTATCAAGTTAGTGCAACCAACATCAGTGTCATTTTTAGCGAAGAGAGAGTAATCTTTCAAAGAGAGCTTGCCTGTGCATTCTCTGTGGTGCTAAGACCCGAAAATAAAGTACTCTCATAATCACCATCTTCAGCCTGACATACTTCCTGAGAGGAGATGTATGCTGTGCACTCCCGAGTAAGGGCATTAACAGCAAACTCTACATGTGAAGCGGGGCTACTTAATAGTTTAACTGTCTGTACAGTGCCGACTACTCGCCGAGGATCAACCACACATCAGAGACCCCTACATTAGTGATGGGAACATAAACCAACCCCTATCAGCCGTCACCAAGGATGGAGAAATGAGCAATCCATCCGGAAAGGCAACCCTATCAGGCTCAAGAGCTTCGAGCAGAAATTCTACCCGTTCTTGTGAGGGAATTTTGGGGCAAGTAACAGGAACCCATGCTATACTACCAGCTGGGACACAGAAGGGGACCTTACCCTGAACTCTGATATTATGAGCTTCGGCCGAGTTCACCACTGCCTCCATGCTCTGGCAGTGTCGGAGGGCTTGTCGCAGGGCTGGGGCCGCCGATTGCACTTGTGGGGCTTGGAACAGACTAGGACCATACTGTGCAAACAATGCATAATAATACTCATTAAGTACATTCATTCCCAAGACCCCAGGGGTAATTCTCTTTTTATCGCTCATTTGCAAATCCAGTGGGTCTTTAACAACCAAAATACCCATACCCGGCATGCATGTACCCAAGATTATGACATCAAGCTCCACATATCCTAGGTAAGGGATCTCTAATCCATTAGCAGCTTTAAGACCCAACCATTCACAGTTTTGAAGGCCACTGTCTCTCAGTGGTGCAAAATGTGCATTAAAATAACTCTCTGTAATGGTTGTCACCATAGACCCAGTATCAATTAATGATTGGACTGAAACCCCTCCCATGGAAACCTCCATATTATGACATGTACCAATAAGGCGTTTAAGTTTACTTACATTTGGCATGTTACTTGAAAGAGAACCCAGGAGCCCATCTCCCAATGTGTGGCTCTGCACACTGGGGGGCTCTAGTTTCCCGACTGTTCGGTTGGCCTAGGTGCAGGGACAGTAGCCGGACAATAACGAGCAATATGGCCTGGAGCATTACACCTTATACAAATAGGTTTACCATCTGCAGTTCTTCTAAATCGAGGGGCCTGGCTAGTTGATCTGTCAACATTAGACATGGTCCTGGGTGACACTAAAGCTTTCGTTATTGTGTCTAGCTGACTTTGTTGTGCAGCAATCAATGCTTTAAGCTCTGAAAACTCTGAGTGTTCCCCACTTGCTGTTTCACATACCACCCCAACTTTGGCTTCACTAGACACAGGTAGTTGTTTAAGCCTGGATTTAAACGAGGGACTGTCACCCTCGGTTACCCACCGCATGGCCTCTTTACGAACATCAAGCAATGACCAGCCTACATGTTGACGTACCAACCCCTTTAGTTCTCGGCTCAATAAGCGGTCCCGAACCCCTTCACAAAATTGGTCCCTAAGTATCACATGGGGGTTAGAAACTGCATTCACATTACTCTTTTTTACTTGGTCCATGAGAATCATTAAGGCATGTGAATACTCCAAAAGAGACTCCCCCTCATGTTGTTTACGGTTAAAAAACTTTCTTTGCAAAGAAATGTGCGAATGGGAGGAACCATACAATTCTCTTAAAACATTAAAAATCTCATCAGCATCGTCACGCACTACAGAGGATTGAAATTTGATCTCAATACGTGCCTCCCCATCTAACTGGTTAAACACAAAGAGGGCCTTTTCTTTTCCAGATAACCGTTTAGTTTGGACATGATTTTCAACCTCTTCTATCCACTCTTCAATAGGCAGGGAATCAGCACTATCCAAATTGCCATACAACTTGTGGCACTTACGGTCCTTCTGAAGGTATACAACCCGCTCCCTTTCTAGAGCCACAGTGTTAGGTAACGGACCGTCCTCAGATAGTTCTGCATTGCCCTGTGCACTGCCTGCCTGCACCTCCTGGAGATACTTCAGCTGGATCTCCAACTCCTGAATGCGCTCCTCCATTTCCCAAGCCTGTGGATACTCTTCAGCAGAAGAGATTTGAAAGGCCACCTAGATCCTCCTGCTGGCTGAGGTGGTAGCCCACCGCTGCCCCCTACTGTCCTTTTACACCAAACAATTTATAACAAAAAAACTAAATCTGACCACTTCCCAATTCTATTGCTCTCCACACCAGTAAAGCATTATCCTGCCGGCTACGCCAAATGTAACACAATGAATAATAGACTACGCCACCCTTTAGTTTGGCTGAGTTAAAGGGAACTCAATAAATAGTAAACACTTAAGGTTTCCCAATCAGGGTGTCAAATGAATGACAAACACAGTGTATAAAATCATAGTACATTGGTACTGATCTTTATTACAAAATGGTTGTAGGAGAGCATTAGATAGAGTAATAATAAAATATAGCAGGGCCCAAAACCCAGTTGCCTCACATCAGGTCAAACAGGCTACATCAAGTTAAACAGGCTGTTGATGTCATGTAAATGAATACCAGTCTTTTAATGGTCATATAGGGCACTCATATGGGAAGCAGCCAGACACAAAATACAATAAATCAAAAACAAAAGAAACAAACAAAAGCATAACAAAACTAAGGGACAATTAACAGTGAGGGCAGCGGCAGCACCTTGGCAATCTGTAAAGTTCAGTGTAAAATATCAGTTTCAACACTATATACTCATGAAATGTCAGGATTACTATATTGCCATGCCGTGCGCATACCTGCTACTATGGTCCACTGAACATACCACCAGCAGCTCCCAGCTCCCAGCCGTTGCCAAACAGCCTACACAACCAAATACAATCTCCCATTACTTTAATACTATATACACACACACAGCAATACCATGCAAGTTTAAAATGCACAACTATAAAATCCATAAACGTTACAAAATCGCAATATTCAGAAATGTTTGCATACCCGCAGTTCTTTCCCCAGCCGAGCGTGACGGCAGGAGCATCTGACACTCAATCACCGCCCCGCACGGCTACTCACTCTATACTCCTATAGTAATCAGTGGCATAGGCTTTTGGCTGTGAACTGACGCTGGCTGGGAGGTCCCACAGGCTACACTAATATTACGGGGAAAGTCGTGTTCTGCTTTTGTGAATTTGAGCTGGAATGTTTATGTTGTAGTATGTAAGAATGCCGTTCTGGAGACGCCAGTAGAGGGCGCCAAAAGTTCATACTGACACATACAGTGTGTTGTGTTTTGTCTCTTGTCTGTCTGCTTTTTGTCATATTAATAATGTATTTTATTTTATTATATTATATTATTTTTGACATACTTTTGTTGTTCTATTAATGTTGTGATATATGTTGGGACCCCCTCGAAAACGAGATGCGACATCTCAAGGGGTTGTATCCTAATAAAAAATAAAAATAAACTTCATACTACCTGTAATTGACCTTAACTCATTGTAGAAAAGAAGAAAACGTACTCGAAGGTGAAGGCTGTTCTTTTATCCCGTTCTGAAGTAAAAAGAGTAAACTTATACCCATGTCTCAAGAGTCTGATTCCAGTTACTAGGTTACAACAAATGGTGACGAGGATGGGATCAAAGTTAAAGCAGCAGAAGCAGCCATTCAGATCACATGGGGCCCATCATATCAGGAGGGAAGCTGATGAAAATGAGAAGTGCCTGGAAGAGGATGTGTTCACCATGTACAATGTGACTGAAACAGACATTCCAAAGGTAGCGCCCATCACAATAACACTGAAAGTAAATGGTACAGAGGTGAAATTTGAAGTGGACACAGGTAGCAGTGTGACCATAATGAACAGTGCAGAGTACTCTAGATTAAGAGAAAATGCTAAAGCCACAGCATTACAGACATGACTCAAACTAAACACGTATACAGGTGACAAAGTAACTGTATTAGGGGCAGTTAATGTTACAGTTAAGCACAAAGAGATTGTAACAAATGTACCTGTGGTGGTGGTTGCAGGATCAGGACCAAACCTGTTAGGAAGGGGATGGACCCAAGAGACAAAGTGGCAGAGGGCACCAGAACAAGTGAAACAGCTCATGCAATCATCAGATGTGCTTGTGCGTTAT
Source organism: Aldrovandia affinis (assembly GCA_029706075.1). Lineage (NCBI taxonomy): Eukaryota > Metazoa > Chordata > Actinopteri > Notacanthiformes > Halosauridae > Aldrovandia > Aldrovandia affinis. The sequence continues at coordinate 5,688,229 of JAINUG010000023.1, forward strand.
GGCAGAGAGCAGGAACTGATTCTCTCGTGCGATGCCTCACCCTATGGCGTCGGTACCGTTCTGTCGCATCGGATGCAGGACGGACAGGAAAAACCCATCGGGTTTATGTCTAGGACCCTGACCCCAGCAAAACATAACTATTCACAGCTGGACAAAGAGGGGCTAGCAGTGATGTTCGGAGTTCAGCGTTTTCATAAATACATACATGGGAGAAAGTTCACAATATGCACTGATCACAAACCCTCTTGTCTCTCTTTAATGAGATTAAAGCCGTTCCACGCCTCCAGAGAATGGCATTAGACACGTAACATCAGCTCCTTAGCACGCTGCTTCTACTGGACTGGCTGAGAGAGCAGTGCAAACTTTTGAGAAAATGGTGAAGAAAAGTGCAGAGGGCAGTGTGGCAGTTACAGAATTACACCCCAAACAACAACAGGACTTTACAACAGAGACTCTGAGTGGAGCACAGCAGCATTTTACATTTACATTTTACATTTTAAGCATTTAGCAGACGCTCTTAACCAGAGCGACTTACAAGATGTGCATTAACACATGGTAGGAACAATCATAGTTAGCGCACGAGATCAGTGCAGGAATACAGTAATAGACATCATTGCAGGCATCTGCGTACCATACCTGTAACACTGGGAAGGAAAAGGTTAGTGTATTTTCTATTTTTTTTGGAGTATAGTGTTGTATAGTGTAGAACAAGTAAACAGTGGTGACGACAAATTAGCTAGATGGACAGAGTTCAGTGGTAGTGGAGTCTGAAGAGGCAGCATATGGCTGCACAACCTGTGTCAAAAGACAATCCTAACATTACACAGGCTGTGCGTACTTCAAGAAGGGTGACTAAGCTATCAAGTCACAGGAAACAATTTTTTTGTTGTCGTTTACTGGACATTTCAGTTAAATAAATCTAATGTTACACCTGTTTAAGATATGTTGTGTTGTTGACTTGAAATTGCAATTGATGTTGAATACAGGATTGTAATGTTGAGCATGATGATAATATTATAACAGGATACGGGTATTGAGTTATATTCCACCCTCTAAGGGCATTGTTTTAAATAATTCATGCTGAAATCTGAAGGAGGGAGGGAAATGTAAGAATGCCGTTCTGCAGACGCCAGTAGAGGGCGCTAAAAGTTCATACTACCTGTGATTGGCCTTAACTCATATAAGGAAAGAGGAAAACGTACTCGAAGGTGAAGGCTGTTCTTTTCTCCCGTTCTGAAGTAAAAAGAGTAAACGTATACCCCAGTCTCAAGAGTCTGATTCCAGTTACTAGGTTACAACAGGGATAGTTATGGGTACGGATGGTTACCGTGCCGTGCCGTGCTGTCGGTGGAAAAACGCCATAAGTCTGTGGCCATGGTAGTTATTTCTTTAGGAGACCCTGAAAAGTGCCAAACTCACGATCCAATGGGCATGGGTATATGTCCCGCCAGTGGCGATTTAATCGCGGGTGCAGGGGGTGCATTTGCACTGTTGGGATGAAAATATTACAATTTTAAAACCCTGCGTTTTGAGTGCGTCAATGAAAAAAATAAATGAGCGAAGTGCATGTTTTGAAATAGCCTTCATCATAAAATATTTACTCAAACAACTGTAGGAAGCTGGTGTTGTAGAGGTTGGACAGTTCCTGAAACAGACATCATTCAAGGATGCGCTACCTGTGTCTCCGGTTCACGGTGCCGATGACACGGTCCTATTGTTCGGCGAGAGCGACGTTTATTTCCGATACGATCGTTATGACGCTGGACGCACCTGGTTAAGTGTTGTTTTTACATACAAGGTAACAGCCGACGGGGTTTTAAAACAAAAGAGTTGTGGCTGCGAAAATGCGTTGTGCGAAGGGATTGTACGCATTCAACAGACTGAATATGCCAATTAGAAGGTGTCGTTGAAATTCTGGGGCAAAAACATAGGTGTTACCCGATTCGGTTAAGTTTTTGAAACACACGCATGAAAACGTATTTTTGGAAAATTAACTAAGCTAGTTTGCCACACATTGATACACAGGCACCAGGCAGTAATACAATACATACGCGAGTGGTTTTTCCTGTAAGGCAGACAATTATAGCTACGTAAAAGAAAAGTACAAATTAATTGGGCTTTTTTCATGGACCCCGTATTGTCATGGTTAAGTCTGCATGTACGGAGTAGCCTAATTTAAATCACGTGTCAGAATTATTGGCCCACAACTGTGAATAAGCAGAAGAAACAAATGTATACGCCTGCTGTCATTGCCTGATGTTACAGGAAACTTCACTCGGGGCTCAGCATTAGCCATTCTGGATAGACACATTGTTTAAAAAATGCATGCTATTCTAATGAGACAAGAGCGAATCGTTAAGTGTCTGGGTTGCCCTCCTAGTTTTACCCCTTCCCTTACAATGGACCTATATGGGATGATTTACCGCAATTGTAGAGGACCGCCTGGTGCTAAGCAGAGTCGATTCACCATTACGAGAGAATTGCGTTATAAATCAGAGCGTCATTAAACATGTTTGTAAGAAGTATGTGTTTGAGACGAATGCGCGGAGGCTGAAAGAACGCGTAGCCGGGTAGCCACGTGAAAGAATACCGAATTGTAATTTGAGTAAGTATCTCTAGTTCAGGGAACAGGACGGTATACCAGTCAAATTGCTTAGCACGTTATATATTGGAGGCTCCCAGAACTGCAATAGAATTCGGATAGCCTATATCCAAAGCAGAGCTATATAACTATTTTTATTTTTTAGTCATTTATATTTGAATATACTGTATATTTTTTCAAGTATTATTCCCGTGGTTGTATTTGGGTTAAAGAAAAACCGTGTGGCTTGCCGCTCGCACCCATAGTGTATGTAAGAACGTCATATTAAGGCGTGGTATTTGTTGACATTTATTAGACCAATGACACCGGCGATTCGTTATTTGACAAATACATAAACCAATAAGAAGTACGTTCGAATCTTCAAACGTGATTTAATGAAGAATTGAGTGTTTTTCCAGTCTAGACTTCAAAAGGAGGACAAATGGGCGTCTAGACGGACGACAGAGCGTAATGCCAGACGTATGGCCACCCTACCTACGGTACTGTACCTATGTTGGTCTACATCAAACAATGTAGTCACCACTGGGCAGGCTGCTGAGCGTTCAATCAACCAATCAATCAATCAACCAATCAACCAATCAACCAACCAATCAATCAATCAATCACTTTCCCTTAGGACCAACAACCAAATAGATTATTTTCAGAGGAACTCATAACTTAGAGTTGATTAATTTCCAGAAAACAATTAGGTAAGTATTTGGTTGCAACGTGTACTTATAATTAGCCAATTATGTGTCTTGTTTACTTTCTAGTAATGAATGCTCTCTAAAAGAAACGAAATCACTGTTCAATTCCATGCATGACAATGGAAATAATAGATGGCCATAGAGGAGTATCAACACCAAGGCTATTTGTTTCAATCAGTACATATTTCCATATGTTTAATTTCAAATAAGCACATACATCTTGAAACTTCTGCTGAATGTAATCTATTCTTGAATATCACATAACTTTGGGCTTTGTTGATCACGTGAATAATTTTATATCATTAAAGATACTTAAGGCTGAATCTTCAAAATGTAGACCTCAAAATGAACTGTCATTTTTAAAACAGCCTCGCTTATTTCAAACCTGATTTGGTAGATATGTGGCTGAGGTGCTCGTGTGAATTGAACATATTTTTGGGCTTTTGCCAACCATTATCTCTCACTTAAATCATCGTTTTTTGGGGTTTAATTTCCAAACTTTTTTCACCAGAAAGGTAATTTAATCATACTTAGATGTTACCCATAATTGTACATATAACCAGTAAATACAGCATGTTACACTTAATTTATCCATGGGTACACAAGCGTGAACGTGTGCAGTATTCTCACCCAAGAAATACACAGGGCTGGTATTTCACGCATCACTTTATTGAAATGTAGGGGTAGAGATTAGAAACTAAGTGATACAGGCTTTATGCTCAATTTTCTTAGCCACAACAAGCATATTTGTGATGCAGAAATATGAGCCCTGCGCTTCAGGGATTAGGCGGCACGGTGGTGCATTGGATAGCACTGTCGCCTCACAGCAAGAAGGTCTCGGATTCGAATCCAAGCCGGGGGCCTTTCTGTGTGGAGTTTGCATGTTCTCCCCGTGTCCGCGTGGGTTTCCTCCGGGTACTCCGGTTTCCTCCCACAGTCCAAAGAGATGCACGTTAGGCTAATTGGAGAGTCTAAATTGCCCGTAGGTATGAGTGTGTGAGTGAAAGGTGTATGTGCCCTGCGATGGATTGGCGACGTGTCCAGGGTGTATTCCTGCCTCTCGCCCCAATGTATGCTGGGATAGGCTCCAGCCCCCCAGCGACCCTGACCAGGAATAAGCGGCTTAGATAATAAGATGAGCTTCAGGGATTTCCTTCCAGAGTACAGGTATGCACGCTGTTGAGACTTCCTCTGCTTCCAACAGTTGGAAACTCTGAAACAAACAAGATTTCTGATCCAAAAACAGAGGTCATCGAGCAATACTTTTCTCTTTATTAGATCGTAGGCTATTGCAACAATTATCAGAAGTGAGAACAGCCTGGGAGAAGGCACAGATTCCTACTGTGAACTAGGCTATTTAAGCAGTGCTAAATCGCCACAAGAGGTCCTGTTACACTTGGCTAACACCATTAAAACATTTATCAAAACCAGGGTTCACATGGTGGTGAAATACCTGTTCCACAAGGTAGAGAATTACACTTATAAATTAGATATGTTTCTCTTTAACATAACAATGTTTATTCATTCATGTCGCCATTTTATCAAGACATCTCAGGGAGCCAGTTTACGAAGGTGACCGAAGACCCTGCTCAAAATCAGCGGGGAATGCTGGCGTGTTTGATATCAACCAGCACATGTCCAACACACCGGATCTGTCCTGCTTTCCTAATGACAGTTTGAGTGTCGCAAATGCTTTCCCCTCAGTTTAAAGAAACGCTCCTCTTTCGGTGCCATGACTTGCCCCAGGTGTATGACAATGAGCGCACGCACTATGTTTCCTTGCTGGCTTTGACACCTTAGCCTAAACAAAGCCCCGAACAGCACCGCTGGCACTTGAAGTACGTTTTTTCGAACGAACTGCTAACAACATGTTCTATTTCACTTTGGGATTTCTTCCGGTAGCTGTAGACTACCTAGTATTTTGCAACAAACCCAATCACCGAGGCAAACGTCTTGAAAAGGTGGACATAGCAGTAAGCTAGTAAACATTTTTCATTTAGGTTTGATCTATTCTGGACAATATGGTCATAGCTAGCTATAAGTTAGTAACGTTAATTCTCACTGTAGAGAAGTCCGTTATGCATAGGCTATACAAAGCGATTTTTGTTGGTAAATAAGTTTCCCAAGCGATTGAGAAAATCATGATTGTGTGTAGAGAACATAATTACGCATGACACCCAACTAGATAAGATATTGCAAGGATGAGATTGAATAGTAGCCTATTTGTCTTTTGCCAAAAAAAGATGAATCTACATTGGTGCTGGGACGACGTTAAGAAGTAGACTGGTGATTTTCGGATTTTGAATGTAAACGCCGTGCAACCATTATCTAAACACTGCGTGAATAATTTAGCGCTCAGTGGCTCACACCATTCAAGCAATGCGTCGTTAAGTTCAACGCATCGGACGAGATGCGATTCGAGATGTGATTGGGCCTGTTGGTTTTTTTCGATTTTATAGTGCGCGTCACCGAACCCTAACCCTAACCGTCAGTTAAGATCGCGCATTTGACGTCATTCGCACTTCTCTGTCCTCTGCACGGCCTCTACCATGCCTAATTCTATGTAGTAATCCATTTATTTATCTAAGAATTTGTCTCAGATTTTCTCCCAATTTAGTAGCTCCTTTTCATGTCAATCCCCCCTCGTATTGTGAGTTCGCTGCCGTAGCCCTGTCACCGGCAGTGACAACGGTGAAGTATCGTCGGCTTCCCCCCTCCCTCCCTGGGGCAGACAGGTAACCGCGAGACCCACCCGTAATTCATTAATTTTTATCCAGCGAGATTGAGTTAGGACATATTCACTAACTCAAACAGCAGAGCATAAACATAGATTCCAATTATTTTTATTTCTCTGTTCAAATTCAGAACATTCATATTTTGATTCTGTGTAGGCTACACGCACTACACCCTCTAGAACTATATCGCAATAACAGGCTTCAATATTATACACATAAGCGATTGTGGACAAAATGCCATTGCAACGTGTTGATATTAAATTTCGTCCAGTAGAGGACGCCAAATTAAAATTTCAATCGCACTTCAATTTACACACTCCTCATAGTTGAATACAGTTCACGTGAAAAACAGTTTAGACCGAATTTCTCTCTTTTTTTTATTACCGGGAATTTTTTAAGCAATAGTCGATAACGATGAACCTCTCACGTTGTATTAAATATGCTATCAAATATTCTTAGGTTGGAAGGCTATAGCCTAACTTTAGATGTAGGCCCATATCATCTGCATTAATTTCGGCTGTTAGCTGTTACCATTTCTGCCTTTCGTAGAGCTGCCCATTTACATAAAAAAATTTAAAAAAAAAATTAAGCATTTAGCAGACGCTCTTATCCAGAGCGACTTACAAGAACAATTATAGTTCGCGCAAGAGATCAGTGCAGTAGTACAGCGATAGACATCATTGTAGGCAGCTGCATACCGCAGGCTACCTGTAACACAGGGAAGGAAAAGGTTAGTAAATATTAATTTAAAAAAATAATGAGGAGTAAGCAAGGTCTCATATACAAAAAGTATTCAACAAGTAGGCAGTAGATGTGCTTACAGCGCTTATGGGTACTTTAATTTATGCCAATGTTGACACTCAATCACATTTCTGTTGTCAGAGTTGTGCATTTTAAGACAATTGATACATTCAACATATGATATGTTGAATACTCAAAAACGTTTAATGTGTTTCATTGTGAGAGTTCACGACGTTCGCTCGTTAAATCCTTCCCTACGAACTCACAGCTGAGTTAGTCCATCGTTAGCTCAAAGATCCATGGTTATTTGTGATCTCCACCCCCTGAACGCTTCTTTGTCTGTTATATCTGAATGTCGCTGAAACATAGGCTATTTATCCACCCAACAGGCAGTTTAAAGCTAAGTAGCCTATACATTTCGACATTTCATTAAGTAGGCTATGTACAGTATATGCTAAATAATTGAAAACAAATAGGCCTACCACATTTTCAGTGACTTCTTAATACCCTAATGTTGTTTTCTTAGCGACAACCACAAGCTAAAGAGCAATCGGCCTACAGACATTATAAATTGTGTGCTCTGGGTGAGATCAAACAAGAATGAATAGATCTAACAAATAATTGATCTTCAATTTCAACTAAAGTGCTTAAAGAAAAAGAACACCCTCCCCCTTGCACAACACTTAATTATTAAATATTTCTCAACTGTTGTGTCTTCCGTTTCCTGACCTGTATCTAGTTTACAGCTCAAGTAAGCTAATAGTGAAGAGCTCAGCTCTGAGTAAAAAACTAATGTGCCACTGGGACAGGGATCAAAACAGTGTAAGATTAGCTGTAAGAGTATCTCATCGCGCGCAGCTGCAAGACAAGGAGCGCGAGCTCATTAAGACCGCTAACGTCTTTTGTGCTCTTCAGTCCCCATCCAGTTCGCGAGGGTTTAGTTCTGCTTGGTTTCTCGTCTGAGGCAGATTGATTGGTTGCTGGGTCTTTAATTGGCACTGCCTTACACATTCTGTTGAGGTCCCTATAGAAACCACGGAAACTCATGAATGTCGGTAAAGTTAAGGTATACGCAAGCGAAGGGGTTTAAGTAACCTTATTGGGGACCCATTGTCTTGACCATTGTTTTTTCTGTGAATTTTGCGTAGAGGTTAGTCCATTTTGTGGTATGGTGGGTGGAACAAGTCTTCTCAGCTCAAATTCGAGGATGTTTATCTCTTGATAGATTTTTCTTTATTTTTTTTCTGTGAACCCCCCTCCCCCCCTCAATGTCCTGCTGTCTCGCAGTGAACACGGAGAACAAGAATGGCGGCAGAGATAACAAACACATGATGGGCTACCGCGTGCACTGCTCTTCATCCTCCTATGACGAGGATGAGGATAAGTGCGAAGATGGACGTGGGACCGTGCTGGAGAAGGTGCCGGAGAGGGGATTTGACGTCGATCACTGTGTTCGGAAGAGAGGGGGTAAGTCCGGGACACTGTGTCAGGATTTCAAACCAAACTGTCACTTCACAAACCATAAATCAGAAACAACTGTTTCTACTGAAAAAAATGGATACCTGTCTTATACCTGTCTGTTTGATAGGTTCCTGTTTGTATCTGTTGTTTTAGAATTCACATTGTTTAATTATTTTAAACGGACCTTTTATCTACTCTATTTGTTGCTTAATTATTGTCATTTTTAATTGTTTTATTATGTCAAAGTCACCTCTGTTATGGTGTTTTATTAGTTGTATTTCTCCGTATGCACTTGAAAACCGTTGTATGAAAGGTGCTGTATAAATAAAGTTTATTATTATTATTATTATAGGCGATGTGACTGAACAAAAAATCTTGTCATACAGAGCGATCGCAGTATCGTATTTTATCCTGTAACTTAGGCTCGGGCGATATGACGATGTTATCGCGCAGCGGGTTATTGGTAGACAACGGTAATAGTTTTCACTCTCCTCCGATACAGAACGATATTCATGATTGGCAATTCCCCCTTAGATTCAGCGCACTTGCTCTGTTTTTTGTAGTGAAAAAAACATGTTTCTCGCACGTTTGAGGGAGAGTCCAATTTCCTTATTTGTGCCAAATGCGCAACTTGGTGCCAAAGTTTCCAACAGCCTACCGCCTATCACGCATACTCTTCCTGTAAACTATGCTAGGCTACATGGCGGAAAGATGGCAAATCTTGTTCAAAAGAAAAATACAACTGCACCTATTTGGCGTTTCTTTGGGTTGAAACCAAATGATAAAGGAGAGCCTGTGAATTTGGACGAAGTGATAAGACGCACACTTTGTGAAAGGCAAATTGCCACGAAAGATGGAAACACAAGAAACCTGCGCACCCACCTCGAGGTCCACCGTCCAGCGGAATTTGCCAGCCTGCTGCAAACGCCATCATCCTCATCAACAACGAGTAGCCCACGTCTACTGTAGCTATAGATATGTTGCTGAGAGTGACGGTTACATTTACATTTTAGGCATTTAGCAGACGCTCTTATCCAGAGCGACTTACACAGTTTACATTTCTATACATATAATCAATTTATACAGCTGGAAGCAATTCAGCAATTCACCCTTGCTCAAGGGTACAAGGGCAGTGCTCCACGTGGGAATTGAACCAGAAATCTCTGAGTTACAGCTCTGAGTCCAGCTCCCTAACCATTACACTACACTGCCGGTTGAGACACTTCTCTCCATTTGAATGGTAGAATTTTGACAACTCTTCCTGTACTGCGTCCACCAATAAGTTTGCGCTCCCTGACTGTATAGACCAATAGGAAGTGCAGATTGCTTGCCTTGCCTCAGTATGTAGAGCATGGTGCTGACAACACTTAGGCTGTGGGTTCGATTCCCACTGCGGGTCACATGTAATGAACAATGTATGCGTTCACTTTTGAAAGTCACTTTGGATAAAAGCGTCCGCTAAATGGCATATGTTATGTTACAGTATCGACCGTAGTTTGCGGCAGAGTGTGTTGATGTAGAATCTTTTGGTCGCGCAGATTTTGGCGTTTGGTCGTTGCCTCCCAGGACGACGCAGGTGTTGTTTGAGTTCCGGTGTGGGAGGGCCGTGCCTCGCCTACGGGAGACGCGTCCGCTCTACGGCTCGTCCGCCCACGCATCCCACGTGCTCTCACGCTGGCCCCGCGAGTGCCAGGTCATCCCAGAGGAAATCCGTCACATCGGTGAGCAGGTCGCCCGTGCGGGACAGGAGCAACTAATTTATTCAGTGAGCCAATTAGGGAGTCTTATGGGATTCAAATAATAGATATTGCTAGAGGCTAGATTCCCCTCTTCCAGAGGACGGGACGGTCATCTGCGCTTGCATCAAGAGATGCGAGATACACGTGACGTTACGGTTAGGGTTACTGTTACGGTTACAGTTTGGGTTACGGTTAGGGTTAGAGTTAGGGGCCTTTCTGTGTGGAGTTTGCATGTTCTCCCCGTGTCCTCATGGATTTCCTCCGGGTACTCCGGTTTCCGCCCACAGTCCAAAGACATGCACGTTAGGCTAATTGGAGGGTCTAAATGTAGGTATGAGTGTGTTAACACTTTGTTGTACGTCGCTCTGGATAAGAGCGTCTGCCAAATGCCTGTAATGTAGTGTAATGTAATGTGTGAGTGAATGGTGTGTGTGCCCTGCGATGGATTGGCGACCTGTCCATGATGTATTCCTGCCTCTCGCCCCAATGCATGCTGGGATAGGCGCCAGCCCCCCTGTGACCCTGACCAGGAATAAGCGTGTTAGATAATGAATGAATAAATGCACTTTTTGTAAGTCGCTCTGGATAAGAGCATCTGCTAAATACGTACATTTTACATTTTAAACATTTAGCAGACGCTCTTATCCAGAGCGACTTACAAGATGTTTAGGTGCTCACCTAAAATGTAAAATGTAAATGTCCCCTGTATGACAGAGTGGGATCCTCCGCTCCATGAACCCGTGTGTGTCTGGACTAACACAAACAAGAGGCTGCAGGCACCAGAGGCAGAGGACGGGACAGTGGTGTATGATGCAGGAGCAGGTAACCACAGTGTCAGCTCTGTTCAATAAAGGGTTCATGAGTGTTGATATACAGTGGGCATAATAAGTATTCACCCCCTTTGGAATCTTTCACGTTTTTATTTTCTTACTTCATGGAATCAACATGGATTTAATTGGGATTTCTTGCTACTGAACAAAACAAAATACTGTAGAATGTAAAAAAAACCTAACTAAAGCTTTTTGTTAATTAATTATATTGATTGCGATTGGCTGTCCACCTCAGAGGGAGGGGGGAGGGAGAGCCGGCCGAGAAGCACGAAAGGCGTCCCTGTACAGGGAAAACTGGCTTGTCCCCGAGGACAAGTGGTGGGCTCATGAGGGAGGGTAAATTTAAAGAAATAGAAGATGCAATTGGCTACCAAATCGGGAAAAAACTAAGTACAATTTTTAAAATGTGTGTGTGTGTGTGTGTTGAGAAAACAAGTTTCTCCCATGAAGATGTTTGGGTTTAATATGACTTTGTGTCATGTGTCGAACCTGCAGCCCCTGTCATCCTCTCTCCGCAGCAGAAAAGGAACAGTTCTTCTCCGGGTCTTGCTTGGGCGGTCGGCGAGCCCCCCTGAAGGACATTGCCGTGTCGCTTACCGGGCCTGGGGACACCACCCTGCTGTTCGAGGCCCGGTTCGAGAGCGGGAACCTGCAGAGGGCGCTGAGAGTGTGAGACTCCCATCGGACGGACACGGACACACACTGTTACCTAGCGACGGGGGGAGTGAGGGTTCATCTAAAGATAGTGCTCTCCACCCACAGAAAAGTTTGTTTTTTTGGTTTCATGAAGCCCCTTTTCTCCCATCACTACGGAATACCTGTTCATGGTTGGACCTCAGAATCTAGCGAGCTAAGTAAGGACAAAGTCTCTTAAAAAGGGATTCGATTGAAAAAGTTCTGCACAAACTTCTTTGGATGTTCTAACATTCGATGTGCAAGTTTACTGTACACCTCTAACTTCAATGAGTGACAGGTCCTTGAAAAACCTTTAATGTTGAAAACTATTGTTTTACAAACGCAGTCATTTTGAAACGTAACCATTACAGGACAGAACCAAAGTGTGGCGTGTAAAGTTTGTCATAGCACATTTTCTGTAATAATGTGCATTCCATCAGTTCCATGAAATTCTATCAAAGGTGCATGGAAATCCATGCTCAACACACAGCCACCTTTGAACATTTAAGCTTGTGGCCTTTCTCAGTACAATACATTTACCAGTTAATTTGTCGAAATATTTGTTGTTGTTCATAAAATATAGATAATATAATATGGCCTCCCGGGTGGTGTAGTGGTAGAACATCTGACGCTGCCCACTGCGACTGGGGTTCAATTCCACCAAGTCGCGCCAGTTTCAGCTCTGGCTGGGAGTGCCACTAGGGGGTGGCAATTGGCTGTCCGCCCCAGGGTGGGGGCAGGGAAGCCAATATGAGCTCGCTGTGTATAGGAGTGACCCTGTGTGCATACCGGAGTCACGGTGACGGCTTGGCGGGTTCCGGCTCGGAGGAGGCGGTGCTCCGCCGCATGTCACTGCCAGTTTCAGGACTACAGTAGCGAGCTCTCAAATGCGAGGGAGGGGATAATTGACATGAAAAATAGGATATAATTGGCTACTAAATTTGGAGAAAAATGGGGAAAAACAGCAGAAAGAGAAAGTATAAAATATACAATACATTAAATGAATGTGTAATTTGCAGTTTGTGTGCATCTTTCTCTTTGCAGAGGGGAATATGACTATGATCTGACGCTGCGGACTGACCTATACACAGAGAGGCACACGCAGTGGTTTTACTTCCGGGTCAAGAACACCCGGGCGGGCGTGCTCTACCGCTTCACCATCAGCAACCTGCTGAAGCTGAGCAGCCTGTACCGGGAGGGCCAGCGGCCCCTGCTCTACTCCGAGGAGAAGGCCCGCGCGCGACACGTGGGCTGGCACCGGGCGGGGCAGGAAGTGACATACCGCCGCAACGGCCGTCAGCACGCAGGCCTCCCCTGCTACTCGCTGAGCTGGGCCCTCTCGTTCCCCTACGACCGGGACACCTGCTACCTGGCCCACTGCTACCCCTACACGCACTCCGACCTGCGGGCGCACCTGGCCCAGATCGAGGGCGACCCAGAGCGCTCGCGCTTCTGCAAGGTCCGGACGCTGTGCCGCACGCTGGCGGGAAACCTGGTGCCGGTGCTGACGGTCGCCGGGCCGGCCCGGGTGGGGGGGGGGGAGGAGGGGGTGGCGGAGGGGCCCGGAGGCCGGCGGTGGTGCTGACCGCCCGCGTCCACCCGGGGGAGACCGGCGGCTCGTGGGTGATGAAGGGCGTGGTGGACTTCCTGCTGGGCGCGTCGCCCCACGCCGCCCTGCTCCGGGACTCCTTCCTGTTCAAGCTGGTGCCCATGCTGAACCCGGACGGCGTGATCGTGGGGAACTCGCGCTGCTCGCTGGCCGGCTCCGACCTCAATCGCAGCTACAAGTCCGTCCTGCGCGAGTGCTTCCCCTCCGTGGCGGCCGTGAGGGCGATGGTGCAGCGGTAAGACACCGATCCTGTGCGAGTTGCCTATCGCGGTCGCGGTTTGAAACCTGACTGTGTCAGACTGGCCCTGGCCGGCATTTGGCTGTCCACCCCAGGGGGAGGGGGGGAAGGAAAGTTGGCACGAGCTCGCCGAGGAGCAGTAAGGGCATTCCTAAAGAGCAGGTGGGCGAAGTTCCGTCTCGGAGGAGGCGGATCATTGCCGGTCGCAGGGATATTAGCTTGACCCGGAGGATGGGCGGTGGTCTTGTGAGGGGAGAGTGAATCAAAATAAATAGAGGGTTGAATTGGCTACTAAATTGGGAGAAAATTGGGAAAAGAAAAAAAAAACGCCAAACCTGCTTCTGCTTCTGTCTGTCACTGGTACTTCCTGTTAAGGCTCAACTCCAAAAAGAGCTCTTTGTCACTTGTGGTTATGTCTCCCATGTCCTCCATCTCTCTCTCTCTCTCTCTCTCTCTCTCTCTCTCTCTCTCTCTCTCTCTCTCTCTCTCTCTCTCTCTCTCTCTCTCTCTCTCTCTCTCTTCCCTACCTTTCCTCCATCTCTCTCTCTCTCTCTTCCCTATGCCATGTGAGGGTGCGGTGCATCTGTGTTGCACCATGTGAGGCCATCTTGCAGGTTATAAATCCTTCATTGAGAGCATTTTAACATTCTGCTTCCTCGGCTGGTACAGTTCACTCTCCATTCCCAGCTCCAGTAAGATAAACAAAATAGTCAATATAGCAAGTAAAGTCTGTAGCACCACATGCCAGAATATAGCATCCCTTTACAAAATTAGGACCATCCGTAAGGCCAAACAAATCATACAGGACTGCACCCAACCACTAAACATCCAGTATGCGCTGCTACCCTCTGGCCAAAGGTTCAAAAACGCTCCCCTCTGTAAACCAAACCGGGCATGCAAATCATTCATTCAAACTAGCACCAGCTTTTTAAACAAGGACTTCAAAACATAATTATCTCATGTCATGTCTTATATGTTCATGCCATGTCTTTATGTGTATGTTGTGTTAGATTGTATGTGTATGCCAATGCCTGCCTGTATTATTGCAAAACAGATTTCCCTCTGGAACAATAAAGTATTCTATCTATCTGTATGCATTGTGCTTGTCTCTGTGTTGGGCTCTTCCCCCGTAGTTGTGTCTGTGTTGGGCTCTTCCCTGTGCTGTGTAAAGTTGTATCTGTGTGAGGTTGTGTCCCCCTCTCTCCCCTCCCAGGCTGCGTGAGGAGCGCACGGTGCTGCTCTATTGTGATTTCCACGGCCACAGTCGCAGACACAACGCCTTCCTCTACGGCTGCGAGAGCCCCACCCTCGCCCACAAGGACCCGCACGCCAGAGTCTTCCCCCTCATGCTCAGCAGGAAGTGCCCAGACCTGGTACTACACACGCACACACACACACTCACACTCACACACACACATATATACACACACACACCACACCACACCCCTCACACACACCACATGCACACAGACACACACGCACACTCACACTCACACACACACACACACCACACGCACACACACATATACACACACACACACACATATACACGCACACACTCATACACACTCACACTCACATACACGTATACACACACACACGCACACACTCACACACACACACACGTATATACACACACACCACACCACACCACACACACACACACACACACACCACACACACACACACACACACACACACCACACGCACACACACACACTCGCATACATATACACACACAGACACACACACCACACCACACACACATATACACACACACCACACCACACCACACACACACTCACGTGCACGCACGCACATACACACACACACACACACACACACATATACACACACACACACGCATATATACACACACACACACACACACACACACACACACACACACACACACTCACCACACGCACACACACACACACTCACACACCACACCACACCACACACACACACACGTATATACACACGCACACACACACACTCACACACACACACACACACACACACACACCACACACTCACACACACACACACACACACACACATACACACACACACCACACCACACACACACATATACACACACACACACACCACACTACACACACACACACAACGCTAATCTCATCTCTTGTCCCCAAGTTCTCTTTCCAGGGCTGCAGGTTCGGAGTGCATCGCAGTAAGGAGGCAACGGGCCGGGTGGCGCTGTGGAGACTGGGGGTCCTGAACAGCTTCACGCTGGAGGCCTCCTTCTGTGGCTCTGACATGGGTGAGCCGTCTCCACGCCAACCCCCGTTTGATTGACATGGGTGAGCCGTCTCCACGCCAACCCCCCCAGTTTGATTGCTCTACGTTTGAGAGGCGGTGACTTACTAACCAATGCGTTAACCGGGACCCTTGGAGAGATTAAAATGTAAGATCTGTGCTTTAAATCGCCACATGTGACTAGGTCGAATTTGACAAAGGATGAAACAAAACTGGTAATGGATACATGACACAATACGCACTCCGGGCTCGTCCTGCTAAATATATTTCACTGAAAGAACCTGATCAGGCGTTTAGACCTGGCCTCTGATCTTCTCCTTTGTGACCCGACTGGGTGATTGATGTGATAACTGAAGGACCATTTAAGGGTGAGACATAGTGTTCTTCAGTAAGTGTAGAATATCACTTGTGCACAGAGTCACACTGCTACAGAACAGTGAGATGTTATTGTTGACATAAGAAACTTTAAATCTTTGACCTTTTTCAGCACTTCACTGTTGTTATCATTTTATATCAACGTATTTATCTTACGACCTTATCTAGGGTGACTTACAACATAGTGTATGCAATTAAATGAACACCAGTATAGTCACAGAAATTGCAAATGACGCAAACAAAAACATAAATAAATACAAAACAATGCTGTACTAAACATAATGCCATGTATAGGTGCTATACTGAAGGGGAAGTATTAATACAAGGCCTTAATATGACAGTAAAAGAGCTGTACTATTAATCAGGAAGAGCACCAGAAGTAAAGAAGTGTCTGAATATCAGCGGATCTGAGAGTGCACAGTCAGATACGGAGTCATGGGCCCAGACTGCGATCCTGATCATTGATCACTTTGTCACATTATCTCTGTATATATCTATAAATAAAAATCTAATCAAATGAAAGATTGTCACATTTCTCCAAGACATTTGTCATACAGATGATCAGACACACATGAGCTAGTGCAGAACCTCTGTCATAATGTGCTGTTTGTGTTTGGCAATTTACTCATAAAGTTGTCTCATTGAAAGAGCTGACAGTGGAATGCAGCGGACAGGAATGTGTTGTGGTTTTTGCTGTGTGCACGCGAATTTAACCTTGTGGTGCTTTCGGTGGGTGGGCAGAAATGGCAAAGGTTCGAGGTGGATGAGGTGTCATTGTGTTGTGACTGCAGGCCAGAGGAAGGGGACCCATTTCAGCACGCGTGACCTGCAGATGTTGGGCGTCCATTTCTGTGACACGCTGTTGGATTACTGTGACCCTGACAAGGTGTGCGCATGTGTGTGTGTGTGTGTGTGTGTGTGTGTGTGTGTGTGTGTGTGTGTGTGTGTGTTGTGTGTGTGTGCATGGATGTTTGTGTCTGTGTATGTGTGTGTGCGTGCGCGTGCGTCCATTTTTGTGTGTGTGTGTGCATGTTTGTGTGTGTGTGTGCATGTTTATGTGTGCGTGTGTGTGTGCTTGTGTGTGCATGTGTGTGTGTGTGTGTGCATGTTTGTGTGTGTGTGCGCATGTTTGTATGTGTGTGCGCATGTGTGTGTGTGTGTGTGTTTGTGTGTGTGTGTGTGTGTTTTTGTGTGTGTGTGTGTGTGTGTGCATGTTTATGTGTGTGTGTGTGTGCATGTTTGTGTGTGTGTGTGCGCACATGTTTGTGTGTGTGTTTGTGTGTGCACGTGTGCGCGTGTGCCCATGTTTGTGTGTGTGTGTGTGTGTGTGTGGGGGTACCTGTGGTAAACATATGAGGTGGGGGCTGTGGTCTCTGGTTTCTTAAGTAATTGACTCTTTCAGTTTTAAAAACAGAAACCTGATAGCGCCGGTCAGCGTTGGTTAATACAGGAATCACTGGCCTGTCATATGGCCTCTCTCTGCTGTCATGGTCACTGAATGTTTTATGGTGTGTTAGCCTCGCTTAGCCCCATTTCCTTTTTTGTTATAAAGATTACAGTTCAGACTAGCTGCTTGTGCCAGCCCCATATACTAGGTTATAGTCAAAGTTTAAGAAATCAATCCAATGTTTTGTGTGACATAATGACAGAAGTCCTTATGTGTCACAGCTAGCAAAGGATCGATGAGGCTTCAGGAGCCCACCTAATGGGTCAGAGCTATCATGTGCTGTCGGCGACTCACTGATCTAAACCAATCTGTGCTTTGCTGTGGAGGGCAAAATGTTTTGATTGGGTCTGGTGGATAGCTGGTGGTCTAACACACCCGTATTTGGCTGGTCCTGTACGAGTGCGAGCTGTCTATCAGGAACGTGGTTCGGAACCCATCTCTGCCAGACCGGCCCTGGCCGCATTTGGCTATCTGCTCCCAAGGGAGGTGGGAGGGTGTTCGGCACGTCTCGCTGTGAAGCATGTAAGGGTGTCTCCAGAAAGGGAGACGATGAGTTCCGTCTCGAAGGAGGCGGATCATCGCCGGCCTCGGAGAGTAGCTTTCCCCGTAGAGACGGGCGGAGGGGTTTGTGGGGGGAGGGGTTAATTGAAACAAATAGAGGGTATATCTGTGTATGGGTGTGTCTGCTAATGCACTGCCCCCTCTGCAGTACAGCACCTGTGTGAGAGAGCTGCAGGAGCTCATGGGCGAGGAGAAGGTGGGCCCCCCCCACCCCCAGAGTGGAGACACGGAGACGCAGGCCCTGCCCCCCACCCATCACCAGGACAGGTAGGCCTGACCCAAAACCACCCAAGCAGGGTGCCAGTGTGTGCCCCCGAGCCAGTCCCAATCACCAGGCACGCCAGTGAGGGTCCGGTTTTCAAGCGCTCTGTCCTCCATCAGGCACGATCCTCTGCCAGATGCCCATTTGTCCTCCTTTTAAGTCTAGACTAGAAAAACACTCAGTTCTATATTAAATCACATTTGAATCTTCAAACATGCTTCTTATTGGTTTATGTATTTGTCAAATAACGAATCGCCTCTGTCATTGGTCTAATAAATGTCAACAAATGCCACGCTTTAATATGATGTTCTTACGTACACTGTGGGTGCGAGTGGCAAGCCACGCGATTTTTCTTTAAGTGCTATCGTAGCCAAAAGTTACCAAAGGTTCCTGGCCAACAGAAGGCTTCTGGAAAATGCCAGACAGGGACAGAGGTACCTAAAGTAGACCATTCAGCTATTGTGAGTTCACATTTTCAATCTCAGTTAGTTATGTATAGGTTATGGTTTAAAATTGGTCATATAATTACATGTTCAATTTCCGCTGCTTGAATTGTCCTCCATCCTGGGGTTTTGGAAATGGTCACCCCACTGTGCCAACTCCACAAGCTCTTCTGACCACCATCGAATATTAGGGACCGCATCTCACATTTTCATAAGAAACTTTAGAACGTTAACCTCAATGAAGGTGTATTTGTTTATCGATCAATGAAACTGCCTGCAGAGATTTTGGGGAGTTATACTTAAGAACATAAGAATACATAATGACGAGAATGGGCCATTCAGCCCATCTAGGCTCGTAATGTCCTAATCTAAAGAGTATCTAGTACTGCATCTAGCCTGGACTTGAATAGCCCAAGTGTTTCTACCTCTACTACCTGACCTGGCAAGCTGTTCCAGGTATTGACAACTCTCTGTGTAAAGAATAACTTCCTAATATCCGTGCGGGACTTGACACCCCAAGTGCGTGAAAAAATTGGTGATGGGAGAGGGGGATGTGGTTGTTCAGCAGTAGATTACGACAAAAGATTTTCTACCGTTGCCAATAATGCATTTGCCAATTGATTTGATGTACAGCTCAAATGAATTAATTATTTTTTATTTTCTGTTTATGCTTTTTTATTTTATTTCCCATTTTATCCCTATTTTTAGTTGCCAATTATACCCTCTCTTTTTCATGTCAATTATCCCCCCTCGTATGAGAGGTCGCTGCCGTAGTCCTGAGACTGGTAGTGAGCGCTGTACCGCCTCCTCCAAGCCGGCATCCGCCACGGTCACCGTAACACACAGGACCACTCCTATATGCAGCGATCTCATATCGGCTTCCCTCCCCCCTCCCTGGGGCGGACAGCCAATTGCCGCCCCCTAGTGGCATTCCCGGCCAGAGCCGAACTGATGCGGCCGGTGGAATCGAACCCCAGTCGCAGTGGGCAGCATCAAATGTTTTTACCACTACACCACCCGGGAGGCCTCAAATGAATTATTTTAATGATGTTGTGCGGCAAATTAATTAAAAACTCAATTCCTGAAATAGGGGAGAAGTCACAATAGGGGAGCAGGTGGGGAAACTGGTCTAAAATACAGGAGACTCCCCACAAAATGGGGAATATTTAAACACCTCAGTGTCCACAATACAAAAGACAAAGTGTGGTGTGGTATGGTACCTGAATTTTAGAGTTCAGGTTAGAGAAATATATAAACACTGTAGATCAAAACAAATATTCTAAAGACTAAATAGCATAAATAGGCATTCAAACAGCTGTGGCAAACACATCTAGAGAGCATATTTAAAGAAAAAAAATGCATTTGGTGTTTGTATTTGATTTTAAAAAAAGTAAAGATAAGAGTTGTATTGAATCCGGGCCAGAAGGCCGGTGTGCTGCTGTGCGGCCCATTAGCCGTGAGTTTGTGGTTCTGTTTCAGTGCCAACGGATCCAGCTCCTCGGAGTCAGAAGAGGCCCCTGCCCCATTCCGGACCCTGAAAGAGGTACACCATCTCCTCATCCCTCACCCTAAAGACTCCTAGTATTTACTGCTTTGGAAATAATGTTCAGAAAAAAACCCATCATGAATCAAATATTTCTGTGAATGAATGTCTCATTGTGGTGTGCTTAAAAAAATAAAAAAGATTGACTGTCCGCTGGCCCAGAAGGAGGGAGTGGGGGTGAGCCTGCATGAGCTTGCTGAGGAGCGTAAAGGCATCCCTAGAAAGTAGGTGGGTGAGTTCCGCATTTTCTCGGAGGAGGTGGATCATTACCCGGTCTCGGGGTATTAGCTTGTCCCGTAGTGATTCTGGGCGCATGTGCCACGAATATTGCGGGCTCGTGGTGGGGGATGGTGAATCGAAAGAAATGGAGGCCATCAAATAGGGAGAAAAATGGGGAGAAACAATATCAGAAACACATTTTTTTTAAAGAAAGATTTGAAATAGATGTATCCTACACATCAAAGGTTGTGTGGCAGGTCTCTCCGTTCAGAGGAGAAGGCAACAATGGAAGCAGTGGAGGGGGTGAGGTCTTCGTAAAAGCACTGTACATTAATGTCAGGACATTCAAACAATGCCAAGAAGGAACTGCTATAGTCAACTATCCTGTTAGCATAAATCAACTATCCCATCATGTGTGTGTGATGTGTGTGTGTGTGAGAGAGGGTGTGTGTGTGAGAGAGAATGTGAATGTGTGTGTGTGTGTGAGAGTGTGAGAGTGTGAGAGTGTGAGAGTGTGAGAGTGTGAGAGTGTGAGAGTGTGAGAGTGTGAGAGTCTTGCCTCCGACAGGGCGGGGCCCCTGCTGAGATGGAGGGAGCAGACGTTTTCCCCCTCGTACGGGCCAATGGATTTGTGTGTGTGTGTGTGTGTCTGTGTGTGTGTGTGTGCATGTGTGTGTATGTGTCTGCATGTGTGTGTGTGTCTGCATGTGTGTGATGTGTCCCCTATGTTTATATCAACAGGAAGGAAATAGAGACACTTTGGAGAGAAGGCCGTATGAACTCAAACCAGTGAGTCCTACCCAACATCCGTTCTGCTTACAGTGCATCACTCTTATGTAGCTCTGTAGGTTATATAAAAAGGTGAGCTTGTTTTACACATAGCACTTAGTCTTTAGACAGCTTTAGCGATAATTTTCACACAGCGAATTACACAAAAGGAAAGCAGTTGTCTGAGAACTGATTAAAAGTCTTAAAATTAATGTGAAGGGGCAGCGGATAGTAATTGGCTACTAAAAAAAAACGGAAAAAAAAAAAATAATAATAATAAAATAAATTAATGAGAAACATTCATTTTATAGCATGAATTAATGGGCCTACAAATACAGTTGCACCTAACATTTACATTTGACATTTTAAGCATTTAGCAGACGCTCTTATCCAGAGCGACTTACAAGATGTGCATTAATACATGGTAGGAACAATCATAGTTTGCGCAAGAGATCAGTGCAGTAATACAGCGATATACATTGTTGTAGGCAGCTGCATACCATACCTGTAACACTGGGAAGGAAAAGGTTAGTAATGCTATATTTTATTTTATTTTAATGAGGAGTAAGCAGGGATACATATACAAGAAGTGTTGAGCAAGTAGGCAGTGGTGATGACCGTACTAATTTTGAAAAAAATTCAAAATTGGTTGTGTTGGGGGTGGGGGGGTGGTTAAAAACAATGTATAAGGCCTCTCGTGTGGTCCAGTGGTTACAACGTTCTACACTGGCCACGGAGACCAGGGTTCAATTCCCCGTCCCGCCAGAGTCGGCTCTGGCCAGGAGTGCCACTGGGGCGCAATTGGCTGTCCGCCCCAGGGAGGGGGGAGGGAAGCCGACACAGTTCGCTGCGCACAGGAGTGGTTCTGGGGTACCGGAATTAAAGTCGACGGCACGACGAGTGTTGTCCCGGAGGAGGCAGCGCTACGCCATTGTCACTGCTGGTCACAGGACTACAGCAGCGAACTATAGGGGTAAGGGGGATTGAACTAAGCACATGGGTAATTGGCTACCAAATTGGGAGAAAAATGGGGAAAAAGTAAATTATAAAAAATAAACTAAAATATATAAAAATAATAAAATAAAAACAATGTATAAATGATCTTGCTTGTACAGTAATTGATAGTTGTGGTTTTACCTCAGCTGAAAGTGCCTCCAACCATCCACAAACGGTCGGAGCTGAGACGCCGGCACTCAAATCTCCCTGAAGCCAGAAAATCAGATGAGAAGGTACTCTCATAGTCTTTCTTTTTTACATTTATTTCTGATGCTTCCCCGTTTTTCTTCCAATTTAGTAGCCAATTCAACCCTCTATTTCACCCTCCCCTCACGAGCCTGCCGCCTGTCCTCTGGGTCAAGCTAAAATCCTTGAGGCTGGCAATGATCTGCCCTCCTCTGAGATGGACCTTGGCCCACCTGCTCTTTAGGAACGCCCTACTGCTCCTCAGCGAGCTTGTGCCGACTTTCCCTCCCCCCCCCATCCCCCTGGGGCGGACAGCCAAATTCCGCCTGGTTTAAAATGTCAGTCAGTCAGTTTTTAAATTTCTATTTTACAGATGTATTCAACAATTTATGTTCCCATTCCCAACCATTTACCATGTACAGTATCACAGTCATATTTAAATAGGTGTAAATATAGTATGTAGTGAAATGGCAAATACATTTGAATGTGAATCACTTACATTGAGATCGAGGGGATAAGACAACCTCCCACTGTGTATGTTTGAACAGATTGACGGTCACAACAGTAGTACCCCAGACAAAGCTTTTTAATGTTTCTAATTCTACCCATGTTTCGAAATGTCCCCTGTCGTCTGAGAGATACTACGTTCCTTTCAAAGTCATTTGTCTCCATCTAGTGGACTCTCGTGGTATTGCACCACACGCACCCTAATTTTTTTCCCGCTTCCTGCCAGAACTGTGTAGCTCTTTCCCTCGTGCCAGTTAGTTCATGGTGTCCTGCTCAAGTATAACTTTCTTTCCTTAGAACAACTCGTGGCAAAAAAAAAAAATAAAAATACTCCCTGTGTCATGCCTGAGCAAACCCAGTGTTGACTTTTGTTTCAAATAATTTTGGCTCTGCGCTACCATAGAATAAATATTTTCCTCCCTTTTTCTTACATTCACTTCGTATTACCGCCCTTGTGTAAATGTCGATACATTTGCGAGATATAATTAGCACAGAGTGTAGCAGCCAGAGAGCTGTCCCACACATGCTGCTCAGAGCATAATCACTTGCAACACCTCAGCTTGTCCTTGGGTCATTGCGTTGGCTCCCTGTTAAATTCAGGGTCGAATTCAAGGTATTACTCACCGCCTACATTTTACATTTTACATTTTAGGCATTTAAGCAGATGCTCTTATCCAGAGTGACTTCCAAAAGTGCATTAATACATGGTAAGATTAATCATGGTTATTGCAAGACATCAATGCAGTAATACAGTAATAGACATCATTGTTGGCAGCTGCACATCGTACCTGTAACACAGGGAAGGAAAAGTTAGTCATTTAAAAAAAATTTTTTTAACATGTAAGCAGTGGTGATGGTAGTTAATTCATGTGTATAATCAGTGGTAGTGGAGTCTGAAGAGGTGGGTCTTTAGCCTCTTGCGGAAGATGGCCAGTGATTCCATTGCCTTGGGCCTTCATAATCTCAGGAACTGATCGACCCTTACGCTCCCAGTCACACTGTCACAACTGCTTGTTTATTGATGATCCCTCTCCGTTGTTTAAAAACTGAAACTGGGGCAGCGGATGGTGTAGTGGTCTAACACACCGTATTTTGGATGGTCCGATACGGTGTGTGCTGCCTGTCAGGGACGTGAAACTAACACCATCTCTACCAGACCAGCCCTGGTCATCAGCCCCGATTGATATATAATATAATATATGCCATTTAGCAGATGTTTAAAAAAGCGACTTACAGTAGTGAATGCATACATTTTTCAGCATATGTGTTGCCAGTGGGAATCGAACCCACAACCTAAGCGTTGTCAGCACCATGCTCTACCCACTGAGCCACAGAGAACCACATATGAGAACTTGATCAAGAAGTTTATTGAGGAAATCAATTTATTTATTTATATCTGGGTACAACTCTGCACAGGCGATTCTGAAAAGGGGGATTTAAAAAATGTTTAATACAGAAACGATGTAAGTGTACCTCAACTGCAAGAATAACAACGCACTCGGCTAACTGGCCCAATTAATTTCATGCTATATTACTGTAACAGACTATTCATAGAACAACCATTAATGGCGCATTTAATATTGTTATATTTAGTTTATATTACGTGCAGGGAGCCAATTATAATAGATAGAAAGTTAAAATGAGTTATTAGTGTATGCATTCCTTTACTTACGTAAGACCAAGTTTTGTTTGAATTGTGCGTAGCTAGTTTATTGCTCAAACCTTCACATGAACCAGTGAACTCACATTAACCACTAATGAGAAGGTTATAGTCAAGGGTGATAATCAGGCACATTTCAGAACATGCAAAATCTCTCCCTCTCTCTGTCCCCCTCTCTCTCTCTTTCTCTCTCTCTCTCTCTCTCCCTCTCCATCTTTCTTGCTCTGCCTCTCTGTCTCTCTCTCCCTCTCCCTCTCTCTGTCTCTCTCCCTCTCTTTCTCCCTCTCTCTCTCCTTCTCTCTCTCCCCTCTCTCTCCCTTTCTCCCTTTCTGTTTCTCTCTCTCTCTCCCTCTCTCTTGCTCTGTCTCTCCCCCCCCTCTCTCCCTTTCTCTCTCTCTCTCTCTCTCTCTCTTTGCTGTCCCATATTACATAAGAAGACATGAGGGTCAGGCAGGGGACATTTCATTGGTTCTCAGCATAGTGATGCGCACCATGTTCTGGTGTGAACAAGAAAAATAGGGGGAAGAAGTTGGTAGAAAAAAATGAATAAACTAGATGGATTTTTCAAAAAAATTCTTGTGTGAAATAGAAGAGCCAGGTGGTAAAATTCCACTAAAACACAGCCCAGTAAAACACCGCTCACATGGAAATGCTATTTTGCCAGTCACTTCAAAAATAGTTTTTTAAAAGGAACCATATTTTTTAAAACAAATTCAAACACTCGCTAAGTGGGATTGGGAAGTATTTTGTTGATTCTTAATCAGAAAATCTCCCCCCACCCCCCACCCCCATAGTCCTGCGAGCCAAAACACTCTGTGCCCAAGTTCTCTCCTGTTTATGTTCCAGCAAACCGCTCTGTGAAAATCACACTCGATGCTCTTTACCTAAGAGCCGCAGTTGGAGCGGGATGAGGGAGTTCTGGAGCCACAGCCCTCTCTCTCTGTCCCGTCTGTTTAACACGCTTCTGTTTATTTTAATTTGAGGCCTTTTCGTCCTTCATCAATCCACTGACACTCCCTCGCTTTCGTACGGACTGTTACGAGTGTGTGTGTGTGTGTGAGTGTGTGTGTGTGTGTGTGAGAGTGTGTGTGTGTGTGTGTGTGTGTGTGTGTGAGAGAGTGTGTGTGTGTGTGTGTGTGAGATTGTGTGAGAGAGTGTGAGAGTGTGAGTGTCTGTGTGTGTGAGAGAGTGTGTGTGTCTGTGAGAGAGTGAGTGTGTGTTTGTGAGATTGTGTGACAGTGTGTGTGTGTGTGTGTGTGTGTGTGTCTGTATGTGTGTGTGAGAGTGAGTGTGTGTGAGTGCATGTGTTTGTGTGTGTGTGAGTGTGTGAGTGCATGTGTGTGTGTGTGTGAGTCTGTGTGAGTGTGTGTGAGAGAGTGTGAGTGTGTGCGTTTTGCCTCCGACGGGGCGGGGCCCCTGCTGAGATGGAGGGAGCAGACGTTTTCCCCCTCGTACGCGCCGATGGATTTTCCTGCTGGTGTAATTGTCAGGCCCCGTTCTCAAATGTTTCAATTAACCCCTGTCACTGCTTCCACTGGGGGAATATTACTGACTTCAGACTCACTTTCCTTCCTCTCTCTACTCACCAGCTCTGGCCAGCCAGTGTGTCTATTAATGTAATTATATGTGAAATATATCTGCTTTTTTTCTGGGTTTGCAGTCAGAGCGCTTGGAGCACCTGGTGGCAGAGTACCTACATGGGAGGGGGCAGCAGGGGCGTGGACGGGCCCTCCTTGGTGAGGACACACATTTCTACCCCACTGTTTATTATTATTATTATTATTATTTATTTTTGTATTTATTTTTTACATATTTACATACATGTATTTTAACATATGCTTTTATCCAAAGCGACTTACAGTAGTGAATGCATACATTTTTCAGTATATGTGCTCCCAGTGGCAATTGAACCCACAACCTAAGAATTGTCAGCGCCGTGCTCTACCTACTGAGCCACACAGAACCACGCTCTACCTACTGAGCCACACAGAACCAGGCTCTACCTCCTGAGCCACACAGAACCATGCTCTACCTACTGAGCCACACAGAACCACGCTCTACCTACTGAGCCGCACAAAACCACGCTCTACCTACTGAGCCACACAAAACCACGCTCTACCTACTGAGCCACACAGAACCACGCTCTACCTACTGAGCCACGCAGAACCGCGCTCTACCTACTGAGCCACGCAGAACCACGCTCTACCTACTGAGCCACGCAGAACCACGCTCTACCTACTGAGTCACACAGAACCATGCTCTACCTACTGAGCCACACAGAACCACACTCTACCTACTGAGCCACACAGAACCATGCTCTACATACTGAGCCACACAGAACTATGCTCACCTACTGAGTCACACAGAACCATGCTCTAGCTACTGAGCCACACAGAACCACACTCTACCTACTGAGCCACACAGAGCCATGCTCTACCTACTGAGCCACACAGAACCATGCTCTACCTACTGAGCCACACAGAACCACGCTTTTCCTACTGAGTCACACAGAACTACACTCTACCTACTGAGCCACACAGAACCACGCTCTACCTACTGAGCCACGCAGAACCACACTCTACATACTGTGTGGCACAGAACCACATCTTTTTATTTTTGCACATTGTTACATTTGTCCACACAGGGTTATACTCTTTATAAAAAAAACATTTTACCCTAAAAGCTCTCTGGCTCGTTCATCGTGAACGCCATTCAGCACCATCAGGATTACAGTATCCGTTCTCGATTACATTACCTGTCTGATCGCCCCGATCCAGGGCCCATCATATACTGAATATACTTACACATGAAATAATATCTCCTATCTATACCCAGTAATGTAGGTCCACAATATAAAAAAATGAAATTTCAAACAAAATTACTAAAGAAATGTAGGTTATATAACTTTTCCCAAGGGGTACAACACCAATGTCCCACTGTAAGACTTGAACCTGTAACATGCTGGTTAGAGGCCTGACTCCCTAATACACACACATCTTGGTTATTTACATTATTCACATGCAAAATGTTAACAGTGAAATTTGTGTGTAGTGTATACAAACAGTCCTTTACCCATTGAACACCGGGCAGTCAGGGTTGAGGCGTTAAGTGTCCTTATTTTGTGACTGACAAGGTCTTCCTAACATCACTGTAACCCCATCCCACATCCCCACTGTTTAGCCCCCCTGGGACAGCGTTCAGAACCCCCACACCTGCCCAAAGCCCGGCTCTCTACGCTCAGCCGGCTGCCCGGACGTCCAGCCCTGACTACAGGGGACACAGCCATTGGCCAACTTCCTGCATGTGAGTTGAGAGGAAGAGCACCCCCATTGGTTAATGCAAGCCTTGAAGGCGGGATCACCCTGCCGTTGACACACACGGTATGGGTGATCTGCAGAGTGTTTGAAAGCATGCAGGGGACGTGAATCCTGACCAGCATTAGGCCCCACAGCCGAGCATTCAGATCCTAGTGATGGCCAGGATTCAAGCGAGGCTTCACGAACCTCACAATGAACCTACGATGAGCTGTCAATCACTGTCTTGTCTGAACCAATCAAATCTATGTGGCTCATCCTGCTTAAACACTGTGGCTGTGTTCGAAACCGTTCCCTATTCCCTAAATAGTGCACTAGATAGTGTGTTGAACAAATTGGCGAACACACTGTATAGTGCACTATTTAGGGAATAGGGAATGGTTTCGAACACAGCCTTTGTCTCGGGGTGGCGGATAGCGTAGTGGTCTAACAGTACTTTGGCTGGTCCGATACGGTGTCAGGGACACTGTTTGAAACCCGTCTCTACCAGACCGGCCCTGGTCATCAGCCCTGATCGATCGGGGGCGGCATTTGGCAGTCCGCCCCAGGGGGAGGGGGAAGGGTGAGCCGGCTCGGGTCCGCCGTGAAGCACGTAAGAGAATCCCCAGAATGTGGGTGGGTGAATTTGCCTTGTAGGGTGACCGTTGGACCCCCAAAACCCCACTGTGTCTCAGTACACTGAAAAAACACGAAAAGAAAAACAAATAACCCCACTGTGTCTCAGTACACTGACACACCCCATGAGTCTGACCCACACTACGACTGTGGCCAGCGGCCCCCCAGGGCGGCGTGTGATTGTCTGTAGTGTCGCTCAGCGTGGGTTGGGCTTCAGACTGTAATTGTGCTCGCCTCTGCAATCCAGAAATGACCCACAGCTCAGGTGGTGGACTGCAGAGTGAAAGGCAACAAAACAATACATTTGCGCCAAAACTATATTGGCATAAATAGTGTGGAAAATCAAAGATAACCCCCCAATAACGAATGACTTCTCCAAGAAATAGCCAGCATCCCGGCCGAGGGTGGCTAGCTAAATTAAAAACGAAGTTCCCACAGCTCCTCTGGGATAGTTAGGGGGCAATGATTTCTCAGCTGATCGTTTGGGGGCGGGTGGGTCGTCAGGCTCTCCTAATTATTTACCCTTCTCTCCTCTCGATGGGAAAGGGCCCAAGGCTCACACCGCCCCCGCCAGTTTGGAAATCAGATCAAACAGGTAAGAGAGGCTTTCGTTTTCTCCCCCTCGCCCATCAAAATAAACGGGGGTTTTATTTGGAGTAGAAAGGGCCGGCGAGAAAGCCTTGGCGCTGATACAGGCCCGGGGGGCATTGCTCCCCTCGGTGTTTCAGCTACAGCCACACAGCGGCACTTTTCTGCGTTGCGTTGAGCTGCACGTTTCTCCGTTTGTTTGTTTATCTTTCTGGCGGTAGCGCGCCGTGGCGTTTCGGGCAGCACCGCGGAAGCAAACTTGTCAAAATCTACAGTCTGGCTTTTGGGTTTTTTTGTTGGTTGAGCGCTTTGGTGGAGAGGGAGTGTTCTCCCCCCCCAAACCTCCGCTCTCAAATCGTTATCGTTCTAACAACAACAAACCCCCTCTCCCCACCCGCCCGCCCACCACCCGTCCTTCTGCGGCCGGTCTTTCAGCTCCCGGAGATCCCTCCAAACCGAACCTGTCGTGTAGCCTAACCAGCAGAGTGAGAGATTTTCCCTGGTTCTTTAAAACATTTTTTTTTTTAGAAAGCCACAGAGTGCCAGCTTTTCCCCAGGAAAACGCACTTGAGAAAAATGTTGATCGTTCATCGCAGTAAAGATTTTACCGTTCTGGCAGTGAGAGCGTGTCAGAGTGTTCTCATCCAGCGGGATTAGATACCAAAAGGTGTGGAGTCCTGCAGTGTAGTGCATGCATATATATTAATATATATTAACACATGCCATTTAGCAGACGCTTTTATCCAAAGCGACTTACAGTAGTGAATGCATACATTTTCCAGTATATGTGGTCGCAATGGGAATCGAACCCACAACCTTAGCTTTGCCAACGCCGTGCTCTACCTACTGAGCCACACAGATTATATTATTATTATACACTATATTACACAATTTTCTTTAGTGCCTGTGTATGCGGTTCACTTTGCTGCCTTGCTGCAGAGCTGGCCGGAGTTTAATAATTTCCTGCTACCGTAAACAGGCCACCTTGGGGATCTCTTAGGGAAACACACTGTATGTATACGTGCGTATATCAACATATGGTCAAATAATATAGGACTAAATTTAATATTAATACAAACATTTGTACACTTTCATATGTGCAATTATCGATCATTATAATTCTCTAGTATCTGTGTAACTACAATGTAGATTTGTACATAGAATTTTTTATTTCAACATTCTGATGTTTTAACATTCCCTGGTCGTATAATGTATAGCGTTGGGTGTTAATGTCTGCTGCTGCTCTTGTTTAAGACCAGGAGCCATTGTGTTTGATGCCCTTAAACGACCTTGTCCATGGTAGGACAGCAGCTGCACATCAGTGGGCATTCCTACCTCTTGCTCTCTCTCTCTCTCTCTCTCTCTCTCCCCCCCCCCTCTCTCTATCTACCAGAGTCCTTATTAATCTAGCCTGACTTTTCTCTCCGATACTCTCTCAGCCAATCACGTTTCTGAATGATGAAGCTCAGGCCAATCGCATTTCAGGGTGATGAAGGTCAGGGCATTCGCACTTTGGAAATGAGAAAGATCAGTTATAGTGGTCATTTTTTGTAGCACCAGGGGAATCTTTGTTTATAGGCTACACCCACAATACCATGTTCAGTGTAGCCTATAATTAAAAAGTAACATTAGAGTTTTTGCCATTAACTATTTGTGTACAGTTCATCTAAGTCCTAGCCATGATCAATTTTTTTTACATTTGTTTAAGATTTTTTCCCAATTTAGTAGCCAATTATATTCTCTATTTAGTTCAATTTGCCCTCCCCCCACAAACTCACTTCTGGCCGTCTCTACCAGGCAAGCTAATTCTGAGAGTGCAGCGAACTCCGCTTCCTGGAATCACCCTTACGTGCTTCGCGGTGAGCCGGCTCAAGCCATCCATTGCAATAACGTCAAAACAAAGTCAGATGGAAGCAGCATTCTGTATCTCCTCCTTCATTACAACCAGTCACATTACGTGACATTTTATGACGGTGTCTGTGACCTTTCATTTTTCTGGAGGTACGGGACACCCACCGCGATGCTACTCTGCGACACATTTCTGTCCTTTTTACATCACCTTTGTCCCATGATGTGTCGTGCAACACTTGTTGCGTAAACCATAAATTGGCCCTTAATCACCGCACTAGGCTGCTGGCTCGGTGTAATGCGTGTGGTCTAGATCTCACTCCCTACATGGTACACACCAGTGGTACATTTACCTTTACTTATTAGGCTACTGTACATTTTTCAAGTGTCTATGCTTACTTAAGCATTTCCATATGTAACAGAGTTGGTTCTGCCCTCAGTGAGTTTCGAACCGAAGATCTCGACGCGACAGGAGAGCGATTTAGCCGGCTGAACTAAAGACTCAAGTCTCTAATTCTTGGAACTAATCGTACGTACCATAGCTCATCCGCTACACATATTTACTTATAATTTTTCTGTACTTTTACTCAAGTAAAGGGTTTGTGTACCGCTGGCACACACATGTCCTGATTCGAGGAATTACATAAATTCATCGATACCGTAGGCTATGAGTCACATTTACGCAGGCACAGAATGAAACGTGCTTAAAATGTAAAAGGGGGAAATGCGTTGCTGTGTGTTCCCTTTGTTTTTATGTTAAGTTCTCTTTTGTGCCACCTCTACTGTTGTAACAAAAACAACATACGAAATGTACAAACATCACACTCCATGCCCAGAAAAGACAAGTCATTTTACTTTCTAATTGGAGAAGTCGTAGAAAACGATCAGATGGCCTACTGGGAAAATGTTCACGGGAGAAACGAGGTTGAGAAACATGTCGTTCGGACACGGCAGGGATGACGAGCAGTTAACGTTTCACATTATGAAATTATGTTTTACGGAGCCAAATGCTCTTCCGTAATTTCACACCACGAAAAATAAAGTCGGTGCGATTTCTCGTAATACACGTTACACTTTTTGACAGGTGTTAATGATTGTAGCTGTCTTCACAAACCTGTGTTGGCCTGGTGTTGTGTTCTGAAAAACACTATGATTATTTTCATAAAAATTCACTGCGTAGCCATACGTCATACGCTCTTTATAACCCATAATGCACGCAGTCCCACTAAACTTGCACACCAAAATAAGCACATTTGACTTTCAGGCCTGTGACGATATTGTTCTAGCTTTAGACCTCCCTGCGTGTCCAATCATTAACAGGCTGCTACAGAAGTGACTATTTGATTGGATAATTAAAAATTAAGTTGTTAAGTCAGAGCAGCTATCGGGGTGTCCTATTCGTTGGGCCGTTTCAAAAGACAGAAAACAAAACACAACTCGCTTAATGGTAGGGTCAAGATTTTTTTACTTTTAATAATCACGTAACGTCAACTTTGAATGAGCTTCGGAACGAATAAAACGCCCAAGGCAGACGGTTAATTAATTTTTTTTCAAACATGTTTTTTATTTTTATTTTCTCCCAATTTAGTGGCCAATTGACCCTTCGCTAAACCACGCCCAAAAACGCAAACTGGCCAATCACAGCACCGTGTTTTACATACTCCGACAGAGGATCCGACAGTGTTTGGCTGCCTTCCATTGAATTACACGCAAAAATTAGAAATTTTCTTCATTTTCGAGCTGGTTTTGCGGATTTTTAGCAAATTATGGTTAAACGTTGTGCCTGGGGCACGTGTAACAGTGACACTCGTTACCCAGAGAGGTTTGAAGGAGATATACGTTTTTTCCCCTTTATAAAACCTAAATAAAATCCTGAAAAGTGTTAGCCAGCTAAGCTAACGTGGCTACGGTCTGGATATACAGCTCCGGGTTGCAACGTTGGTAAAGTTAGACTAAATGTTAGCTTTGTTATTCGTGATCCAGACAGCTTGCTAACGTTAAGATGTTACAGTCAAGCTCTAGAAAACCAAGTGGGTAACGTTACCTTGATGTCAAAATGTAATACTATTTTTTCATTACTATTTCAGCACTTTGTCAAATGGGAAGCCCAGTCCCGAGTACCCAAATCTTGTGGAAAACTGGGCTGACACACTGCTGATATTTTTTGCTTTACAGAGGTCCAGGGTATTGAGCTACCTGTGGAGCTAACCAGAGTAATGTCGTTACAGCACACTATAGGCGACTAATGTTACGTTAGTTAGCTAATGCTAGCTAACTTACTACTGAATGTAACGTTATATAGGCCTACTGCTTTTGCTTTTTAATGATTGTAATAGTGAATAGAGACCTACCCAGCTTTACAGGAACAGTGTAACTTAATGTCGTTGTCCTCTGTCTCAATCGCCCGGTGATGCGGTGGTTCACTTTTACTCTGATCTGTAGGCTTTCGCTTCTATCTTAATTTTGTTTACGTCATTTTGTTGCTGAGTCAGTGTGATATCTTGAATATAACCTTCAAATGCATATTGTATACCCTTCTGTCTGCTTCTATCTGAAATCGCTTTTTCTATTTTCCAAAAATTGGACAATATTTCTCCAGGGAGTGCAGTTAGTGACAGTGGGAGCGCCATGCTGGCTCCGAAAGCTTGACGTACATAGCAACAATAACTAAGGGGGGCGTGGTTTAGCGAAGGGTCAATTACACCCTCTATTTATTTCGATTTAGCCTCCCCACACGAGTCGCCGCTCGTCTCTACGAGGCAAGCTAATTTTCAGAGGGCAGCAAACTTCACTTCCTTCCAGACGCCCACCGACGTTCTGGAGACTCCCTTACGTGCTTCAGGGCGGACCCGAGCGCGGCTAACGGCAGAGACGGGTTTCGAACCGATTCCTTGACAGGCAGTGCACACCGTATCGGACCAGCCAAAATACGGGTGCCTTAGACCGCTACACTGTGCGCCGCCCCCATGAACATGTTTTAAAACGAGGCGTGGCTATACAATTTGTTATACGAGTGTGGAATTTGTTTTAACGGTGTCTGTGGTGCATGATTTAGAAGGCAGACCCCTTGCAGACCCATTCAGTCCCACAGAGTTAGCTGACGGTGATTATCCAACATCACAAGTCATGGTCGATTCCGTTGCGTTACGTTACGTTACGTTACGTTACATTGTGCTGCGTCATTTGCATTATTCGATTTACGCTTGTAATTGTGTGCGGCCTTAATGATCGGCCCGAGTCTACGCTGAGAAGGACAAGCTTCGGGCAACAGTGATGGATTTGACCGCACCCCCCCTAAAGAGATATTTAAGAGCGCCCACTCTGCCTTTCAGCCTTTTCCCATAAAGCAGTTATTTCCTCCTGCTCTCGTTTTATTCCATCTCTTATTCTATATATCATTCTCTTCCTCCTCCCAGCGTAAAGTGTGCCAAAAAGAAGAAATGGAAAATAACAGACGAAGTTCAGACTCTCGGGAAAAGAGAAAACGTTTTCGATTCCAACATCCTGAAGACAGCGAAAAACACGTGCCAAACCCATACCATCCGGCGTGAAATAATTTCCTGTCTGTTTATTTTTTTTTTTTTGTTTTTTTTTGTTCAAGCTTGTTTCCCTGTATATAACTACATAATTAAAAGATTTTACGAACCCTGTGTGTAGATATAACCGTTATTATTATTTAATTGTTTTACTGCCAGTACGATAAATCGCCCTTTAGCAGTTGGCGGCAGTAAACGCCCCTGTGTGGTTGGGCATGATGCGTCCAGCGGAAGGATATTGGTACCGGGGTAAGAAGCCCATCGCATCCCACTCTGTGTTTCCTCTCCAAACTGCTAAACAGATCAGAATCTGTGGGTCAGCAGAAATACCTGGATCATTCTCTCTCTCTCTCTCTCTCTCTCTCTCTCTCTCTCTCACTCTCTCCTCTTTTCCCAAAGTTCATGGGGTTTCCTGTCCCTGGCTTGGGACTGGGGCTTTGGGAGGAGGTGGTTGTATGAACCTCCTGAGCGGATTATTGAGACAGAATCTTCCCTTTGGTAAAGTCTGAGGAGGGCCGGTATAAATTGAAACGGAAGGGTTCGTTAAGTCTCGAAGTACATTATTCGGGTTACACATTAATAAAAACACTTTATGAGACAGGTTCTAGAGAAATAACACAGACAGGAGTAGGCTGAATTAAATTTGTTCAATTTTATTGCATGGAGCAGATAGTTTACCCAAGATAGGATGTACAACTATTGATGGGTGAAAAGGTTTTGACTGTAAATGGGTGCAAATAAATCCTCTAATTAACTGGATTTCAGTGACTATGGATTAAATGAAACGATTTCCTTGGGAGAGAGTAATGTAAAAATGTTTAAAAAAAATAATAAAAAAATGAATGAATGCATGATAGACTTTATTCAACTGGCTGGATTTAATCTTTTATTTTGAGTTTTATAAAAATGCTCCTCATTCATGATCAGTGTTAATTATGAAGCCCTCTTTGATCTTCAGGCCATATAATAAATTACTCAACATTTTATTAGAGGCACAACTTCCACTGAGACAACAGATGGTAGCCATCATTGCACAACAGAGACTCTTTCTACCACTTTTAATTAAAACTACTATTCCTTCCACAGAGAGGAAAAGCAACACGGCCGTGTCCCATCCTGACTGAGAGTGTGAGGGAGTCAGTGCATGGTATAAGCTTAAAGGGGTTATCAAAACCACTTGCCAAGTGCAGCTTTCTTTCAGGGAAATAATTAAAACATACAGTGGGGTCCAAAAGTCAGTCCACTACCAAGATCTGTTTGTTTTCATCGGTCATCGAAAAGGAGACAAAATGTTTACTCATGTGGTATTTGTTATTCAAGAATGTCATAAAACACTGATACTAATTAAAAAAATGTTTGTTTGGGAAAGGATGTTATGAAATTGAAATATCAACAAATATTTTGTTTGCACACCATTGCCTTTCATTTCCTCAAAATGTTATGACACCTTATTTTTCATTTAAGTTTTAATACATGGCCACTCCTAATACACAGTGTGAGTTGTTTTGGTCTTGTAACAATTAAAAGCGGATATTGACATAATTAATATGGTCCTCTTTGTGTTCTCGTTGCTACAGCAGGTGCTTTAATCTTGAAAAAGGACACTTCCTTTGCAAAATTTTGTAATGATGTCAGCAGAGCTTAATATGCCATTTAGCAGACGCTTTTATCCAAAGCAACTTACAGTAGTGAATGCATACATTTTTCAGTACATGTGGTCCCAGTGGGAAGTAGTTCCCGGGCGGAAGTAGCTTAGTGAAGTAGTTAGAGGTCAAATTGTTCTCCTGAGTAAAAATTGTGTGTTAAGTTTTTGATGAATGATGAAAACAAACAGATCTTGGTAGCGGACTCAGACTTTTGCACCCCATTGTATGTGCTCAATGCGACCTGACCAACCCAAACGCTGAGCTCCACACAGACCCCCGACCCTACAGCGTAGGGTTCCGCGTAGCACGTCGGCTCTAAAAGCTCTCAGCCACGCTGACGATCTGGGGGTGCACCCTGGCCCTGTGGCACCTGAGCAGCCGGCGCCCCCTGCTGGGCCAGTACCTCTTGGACAGCAGCACGTAGAGGACGGGGTTGACGCACGGATGCAGGTACTGGAGCACGGTGCAGGTGAAGTAGAACATCTCCCAGGCGCGCCCGTGCCGGTACAGGCCCAGGTAGACGCAGAGCTCCAGCACGTAGCCCGGCAGCCAGCACACGGAGAAGGTGGCCGCCGCCAGGAACACCATGAGCGAGGCGCGGCGCGTGTTGCGCACGCTCGCCACCGACATCGCGGGGCTGCGGTGCAGGAAGAGCGCCAGGCGGGCGTAGTTGAAGGCGATGACCAGCATGGGCGCCAGGTAGTAGAGGACGAACTGGCTGAGCACCACCTGGTAGTGGTGCTGGTGGATGGTGGGCAGGCAGAAGGTGAGGTCGGCCGTCGGGCCCGTCTCCTTGGCGGCAAAGATGCGCAGCGGGAGGCTGACCAGCAGGCTGCCGGCCCACACCAGGATGAACATGCCCACCACCAGGTCCATGGTGGGCGGGCGGTAGGGGTTGGTGACGATCATGGCGCGCGCCACCGACACGGCGCACAGGGAGTAGGTGCTGGCGCCCAGCGAGAACGCCAGGAGGAACTGGTACACCTTGCAGGAGGCGTCGCCCAGCGGCCAGGTGAAGCTGACGGCGGAGTGCAGGGTGAAGGGCACGAGGAGCAGGGCGAGGGAGTCAGCCAGCGCCATGCTGAGGAGCAGCACGTCCAGGCGGTTCCTGCGCAGGGCGCCGCGCTTGGCGAAGAGCGAGAACACCAGCAGGTTGGCGCAGAAGCCGACGCCCAGGATGACGCCGCAGGTGCAGGCGAAGATGAGGCCGTACACGTTCTGGTGGTGGGCCGGCATGGCTGCGAAAAGGAGGGGCCTGCGCCGTTTCCGAGGACACGCGGCTAAGGAAACCGCACTTGAGCTTTTTTAAACAGGGGCTGACCAACCCCTCCCCCTCCCCCCGCCCGCACCCTGTTCTTCTAGCAGGTCAGAAACACATGATGATGGATCTGTTCTTTACCTTCTTCTCTTTCTCTCTCTTTCTCTTTTAAAATGTCAAATGTATAATATATGTTCTTTATATATCCTATATATGAGTTGAAAACAGAAGTACTTACAGAATAGGCCAGAACTATCATACCGACAACATACCAAAGATAATCCATTTGAAATTGAGGTCAAAAATCCAATACTTATTGCTGAGTGATATGTATCTTCATATGGTCCGGAATAACTGTTTCCCTGGACTGGACACCATCGTGCCTGACAACAAAGAGCTGTCGTCGAACTGTGTTGCAGTACCTGAAGTATACCTGCATTGGGGAGGGGGGGGGGAGGGAGTGCATTTAAAGAGACAGTGTTCAAATACTGTCTCACGTCACAGACAGGAGGACTTGTGGTCTCATTCTTTCTACAGTTTCTCGTGATTCTGTGAGTTTTTAAGCTTAAAATACAATTGATACATTTGAGATCTGATGCTCTCTGATCAGATTGTTTTGTTGTACAGACAAAATTCATATATGTTGCAAATCAATGTTTGTAGGATATGTGATGTCTTTCATTCTTTGATATTTTGTTTCTGTTACGTTATCTTACAGTATTACTAAGGCACATGATTTTAGTAATCAGGAAACGGTGTGTGAGACAAAGTGGGTTGCTGTTGCTTTTATTTGGAGCACAAGATCATTCAATGAACTACTGTATGAAAACACCACAAAAATCAATCCCCAAACGTATGCCCTTAATAAGTGACTTTGCAGTCTTCTCTGCTGTATTACCCATGACGAGACATACAATATCATCTGTGTATCTCTCAACCATTTAAATGGGCTCCCAGTTTTATTTACTTGCAATAAAAGTCACATTTTCGCTAAAAGATTTGTATTATACTAACTTCATCCCACCTCTGCAGTCAATCAAAAGTGGTCTTGCCCGTTGGACACAGCTTGCCTGTCTCCTGGTTGGGCTGAATCCATCTCGTAAAAATGAACATACTCCCTGGTTTGCTATAATCATTCCGAATGATTCCAACGGCGCTTTCCAAAAAGACTCTCTCCGTGTTAACTAGCGCTCTAATATAATTTATTCGGCGCGAGTCCCAGGTTAAGTCTGCCTTGTCTTGCTCAGTCGTGAAAACTTGGCGCTATAATTTTATAAGTATAATTTTCTGTGTGTAGAAGGAAAGGAGTTTAATATAATTAAGACGGGGATATCGTCTCATTTGATCGTTGTTGGAAAAGGGGAGGAGCCAGGTGACAAGGGTCTTTGAAACCCCAAAATCACAGATTGAGAAAGAAATCATCTCCATAAACTGAATTATCTGATTTGATGTTTAACATGAAACTTCTCCCTCTCTCCATTGCATATTGCTATCTGTATTATTTGTGAATATATTTTTATTTTATTTATGTCATGTATTATTTCTCATTTGTATTATTTTCATTAGTTTTATATGTATCTGGGTATGTACCTTATAATATTGTGTGCCATGAAAAAAATTACTTTTTCAAAACATATTTTCGCACCTTGTTACATCAGACTAGAGTTCTTCCGTTATTATGATAGACCCAAAGCACTTTATAGTTTATCATTTATCCTTTTTTCCCCCCACTTCAGCTTCCCAAGCATGTCCATCTGTGCTTTTGAGAATGCCATTGTTTTATTTATTTATTTATTTATTTTGTACTTTTTTTTTCAGATTTTTCCCAATTTTTCTCCCCAATTTGGAAGTCAATCATACCCTCTATTTATTTTGATTAACCCTCCCCCCCATCTCTACGGGCAATCACTCTCCGAGGCCGCCGATGATCCGCCTCCTTCGAGACAGAACTCACCAACCCCCTTTCTGGAGACGACCATACGTGCTTCACAGCGAGTTTGTGCCGACCACCCTCCCCCCTCCCTAAGGAGCAGACAGCCAAATGCCACCCCCGATCGGGGCTAATGACCAGGGATGGTCTGGCAGAGAGGTTTGCAAACCGTGTCCCTGATAGGCAGTTCACACTTGTACAGAACCAACCAAATACGGGTGCGTTAGACTGCTACGCTATCCACCAGCCCGAGAATGTCGTTGTTTCGCAGTTTTGGCCGTGTGCATGTGTCTACGAACTCACAGTTTCAGCACCAAAAGGGGGTTAGGCAACATGTTGTCAGACCAAAGGTGGGAATCGAATGAACCGTGTGTTTAATAAAAGAAAAGAACAGTGGCATTGATTGCTTTTTTCTTCTTCTTTTTTTGTCTCCTTCCTGTGCAAACAACGACAGAGGCCAAAGCCCTTTCCAGGCTCACGAATCTCTCTCAGGTTGTTAACTCTCGCATGGATTTCTGCTTCGTGCGTGTGTACCCTTCTGATAACGGAGCCTTTATCGGCCGGGTCCGGGGGGGTTTTACAGCTCGGTGAGGGGAAGATTGCTCACTTTGCTGTTGGGAGAGCAGGAAGCTGGCACGTCATTGAAGCGTTTGCTTTTCCATGTATTAGCCAGATGCTGCCAACCCCTAGTGTACGAAACTCAAAAGCAGCCATCGTTTCAGCCATGCTCCAAACCATGCCAGCAATGAACTCAACTCAGGCAGTTGACCTTTTCCACATGATGGTTTGGCTCAAACCATAGATGCAGGGGAAAACTTAAAGGTTTCAGACCTGTGAGTGAAAGAGTTTTGTCTCCCACTGTTGTTATGCAGGAGTGCGGGAGGAGGATCAAAACCTTCTGGCTATTCACGTTCCAGGCAAACGTAAGGACGCTTCGTGGAAAGATGTCACACCAGCGCACAACCATATATATCTGCCTGTGACTGAAAAACTTTGTATACTGCATCACTGT
This sequence comes from Aldrovandia affinis, assembly GCA_029706075.1. Lineage (NCBI taxonomy): Eukaryota > Metazoa > Chordata > Actinopteri > Notacanthiformes > Halosauridae > Aldrovandia > Aldrovandia affinis. Next base: position 5,728,542 of record JAINUG010000023.1, read on the forward strand.
AGTTTTTCCTTTCTCTTTTCTCTTAAAGAATCGGCAGCTGCTGGGCGGCTCGTCCTGCTGAAACGCTGGGTTTCAGCACAGCGGTGAGCTCTGTGGTCTGGTGTTGAGTCCTGACCGTGTCGCTGGCCAGAGCTGTCTGTGGTTGGCAGCCCTTGCAGGGGAGGCACCTCATTGGCTGTGGCATCTTCCAGAGATGCACCTCAATTCAGGCAGTCATCAGCTACGCTCCCAGAAATGCTTGCTCTTTAATGTTCCCACGGCTCGGACAGAACTGGGAAAAACAGCTTTTTCCTATTATGCACCATGGGCCTGGAATAGTCTACAGAAAGAGCTGAATTTAGTTGATCTCATACCTCTGGGACTTATACACGATACCGTGACAGAGGAATGTAAATGTTTTTGAGATGCCGTGTTTCTCCACACTGAATAGCTGTCTATGTGTATTGTTGTATGTATTGTTAATTGTTGTATTGTCTGCAACTATTGTGTCGGCATACTGCTGCTACCCTGGCCAGGTCTCTCTTGAATGGAGCAATACATATCAGCACAATGCTTTACTGCTGATTATACCAAATTGGTATGGACCTAAACAACCTGGAGACTGGAATTGCACTCTGTTTAGGTGTCGATATCGATTTGTCAACATGTGTTGGCGTGAATGGGTCTGAGGACACATTAAAAATGAACGGGTGTGTTGTGTTAAGAGGACACACTACACATTAGTGTAGCGTAGTGGTCAGAGAACTGGGCTTGTAACTCAAAGGTTGCAGGTTTGATTCCCAGGTGGGGGACTGCCGTTGTACCCTTGAGCAAGGTACTTAACCTGAATTGCTTCAGTAAAACATCCAGCTGTATAAATGGATTGTATGTAAAGAAATGTAAACTGTAAGTCGCTCTGGATAAGAGCGTCTGCTAAAATGCCTAAAATGTAAAATGTCAAAACACGATTCCTTCGAGTTGACAACGGCGGTGGCAAAGAAGCAGCAAACAGAACAGTTACTGTTAAATGTTTAATCGTTTCAAAATAGGGTGTTCTCTCAGTGCAAGTGCCAAACAATATTGAGTCATTACGCATTCAATTTATGTACAAAGTGAACTCTGGCTGATACAAAACAGAAAATGGAAACAAGGTGCCAGAGAGAATGGGTAGAGGTGATGGAAAAGGGGAAGGGGTTGGGGAGATGCAAGCACAATATACGCAGGTGAATACCCTACATGTCCTGGAACACGGAGGTTTATGGAGAACACACGCGACATACAGGTTATCGGGAAAGAAGCCGAGACAAAATGGAGGCCAACATGTAATTTCAGCACAAACCAAGCTAAGAATGCCTAGGGAGGAGGAGGACCAATGTTTTCTTCATCAAAATCAACCACAAAAAGAGAACACTTTATTAGGTCAATTAACAAAATTACTTGATATATATATATTTATATATCTAAAGTGCATTATGTTACAAAAATATAGAAAGTCAGCAGCACCGTGATACATTTACAAAATAAATACACCGTTCAAACAAAATAAATTATGGCAAATCTGACATTTATAATTGGCGTAGACCTAAAAAAAAAAAAAAACAAACAAACAAAAAGAACACAACAACAAAAAAAGAAAAGGAAATATTCACAATGACCAAAAAAATCTTAAGCTCCACAGAGCCTTGAATAATGTTTTATTATCATTATCACTATTCTGGTGCGTTTAAAAATATTTACAGACAATAAATATTTTTTCCCTATTACTTTCCAAAAAAATCTCTATTACAGAATACTGCAACATGAGTCTGTAGGTGTCCCATTGAAATGTCTTTCGGAATCTGCAAAAGAAAGTAGAAGAATCTGGTTAGTTTTTCTGCAAAACCTTTCTTTTACAGTGACATCACATATTTAAATACTGTAAATAGAACCAAATCTCTCCAAATCTTAAAAAACATCTTCAACTGTTTTTTAGAGTTGAAGATGACTTTTAGTCTCAAAGTTACAGATTATGGAATTTGCTTGATAAAACGTGCAGGCCTAATGGGAATGAAATCAATTGAAATTACTTAAGAGCAGGAAGGGGGGATTTAAAAAAAGAAAGAAAATAAATTAGACTGCAATGCGCCAGCACCATAATAAGGCCTCAATACTTCCAGATCCCCCTTGCAGAAAAATCCAGAGAGCGGCAGCCAATTCGGTATCTGATCCAGGGGTAAATTATCCAAATCCTATAATAAACTAGCCTGTCTCGTGGGATAATTTTGTAAAGGTTCTGGCCAGTGCAATGCAACTGCTGAAAACAAACGCACAGTTTTTTTGCTGGCAGAGGCACAAACTTTGGGGCGCTGCCGACAAAGTTTTGCCACTATCTTCGGTTTAATCTCGGGACGTGCCGGTGGGACGTGAATAAGCGCGCGCTCTCCCTCTCTCGGACTCCCCGAAATGTAATGCGTGGCCGTGGAGCAATAAGAAACCCACGGAAAACCGGCCTCTACTGTTAACCGTTGCTCCAAGGCCAACATGGAAGTGTCTGTTTTAGATCAGGGCGGTGTGTGCGTAAACAGTACCAGCTGGAGGGAGCTCTCATGAGAGAGAGAGAGAGAAAGAGAGAGAGAGAGAGAGAGAGAGAGAGAGAGAGAGAGAGAGAGAGAGAGACACAGAGAGACAGAAAGAGAGAGAGAATAGATGTTTTGACCGCCGGAGATGGTGCCCCGATAACTTCACCGAGCGTCAGGGGCTTGAGCCACATGTTTGCCATTATGTAAAAGAGACACCTTCCACCGAGCAAGCATTCCCCTACTTAACATCAAAAGCCCCCGATCCGATTCCTGAAGACGGAAGTGCAGAGAAGCATAAAAGACAGAGACGTGTGCACAGCAGAGCTCAAGGGACAGGCGAGCCTTTGAAACGCGGATAGTTCACGGTCACGCTGTTGACCGTGTCGATAGGATAATATAATACCCTACGGGTGTGCACTTTACTTCCAGTGATTTTCGCTTGCTTTGAACGGCGGAGGGACTATTACAGCAGATGGGGTCACTGACTCGAACCTGGGCTCCGTGTTTATCACTGGCAACGGGCTAAAGGTGGATTATCCTTCACGCTCAAGGTTAACAACAGGTCTCTGGACCACACAGGGGAACAGACACAAGGAGCACAAGCGGTCCCGGAGGCTCCCAGACAGGCACGATCCACAGCCAGGCTGCTCATGGGCCTCGGATAGCGTAGCGGTCTAACGCACTCGCATCAACTGGTGCTTTGTGAGTGTGAGCTACCCTATTGCGGGTCGAAACCCAACTGCGTCAGAGGCATTTGGCTGTCCGCCCCAGGGGGAGGGGGGAGGGTGAGCCGGCACGAGCTCACCGAGAAGCACGGAGGGCATCCCTGTAAGACAAGTGGACGAGGTCTCGGAGGACGGCGGATCATCGCCGGCCTCTGAGAATTAGCTTGCCCCGCAGAGACAGACGGCAAGTTTGTGGGGGAGGGCGAATCGAAATAAATAGAGGGTATAAAAAAAGAGGCTACTACATTTGGAGAAAAATGGGGAAAGAATCAGAAACAAAATACCTTGGTCAGAGTCTGACTGTGTCTTAGTGCAGGGCCTCCAGCAGGCTGAGGTACGGCCGCCAGTCCGGGCGCAGTCCGCTCCCGGCCTCCCAGGCCCCGCCCAGCGACCGCGTCCTCCTCCTCTTCTTCTCGTTCTCCCGCCGCTTGCCGTTGCGCCCTTTCTTCTTCTTCTTGCTCGCCACCTTCAGCGGCTGGTCCTTGTAGGTCTGCTGGGGCAGGTTGGTGCCCTCCTCCTCCGGCCGGAAGCCCACGGGGGGGTAGTTCTTGGTGCTGCCGGCGGGTTTCGGGTGAAGGGTGCTGCCCCCGCTGCTACCGCCCCCACCGCCGCCCCCGCCCCCGACGACGGTTCCCACGGCGACGCCGATGCCGATGCCCCCGGCGACGGGCCCGGCACGGTCCGGCATCTCCCGGATCTCCGCCGTGTGCACCTCGTCCAGAAGGTCCTGCAGCCACATGCGCCGCTTGAAGTCCTGCAGCGTCCGGCCCTTATCGTGCATCAGCTGGGCATGGGTCACGGACCGCTTCCTGGAGGGGGGAGAGGGGGGCCGTTAGTAAGTAAGTCAACTTTATTTATATAACACTATTCAAGAACAGGGGTCACAAAGTGCTTCACGAAGTGCAGATAAAACGGTTACACACACACACACACACGCGCGCGCACACACACACACACACACACACACACACATTCACATTCACACACACACACACACACACACACACACACACACACACACACCCACATACACATACACACACGCACACACACACACACACATCCAAGGCATAAAAACGAACTAAAAACCACAGGCAATACAGTGACAAAAATGTTAAATAAATAAAATAAAATAAATAAAAACACAATTAGTAACACCTGTCAGTTGAAGGCCTGTCTGAACAAATGGGTCTTTAGACGCTGCTTAAAAATGTCCACAGTGTTGGCAGGTCTAATATCAGAGGGTTAGGTACTGGTGGAGTGGGGTGGGGTGGAGTGGGGTGAGGCTGGATGAGATGGGACGGGGTGGGGTGGGGTGGGGTGGAGTGGGGTGAGGCTGGATGAGACGGGACGGGGTGGGGTGGGGTGTGGCGCTGAGGAGCAGCCTGTTACTCAAATGGGCCCCTTTCCCCACTACAGGGACTCTCTGTGTCTGCGTCTTTATATCAAGGAAGCATGGCTCCAGTGTATGTTTTATTTCGTTTTCAATTCCATTTGAATCCTTAGCAACGAGTATAATTCAATATTTTTTCTGATTGGGTAAACTTTAGATACTTCACCAAATACATGCCAATATCGAAGCAATCAAACCGCAAATTTCCAATGTTGTGGTTGGTCAGCTTTTAAAAAAAAAATCCTACATTGGATATACCAAATTGTCAATGTCAAATATATTAAGATTAACTATATTATTTTTCTCTGTTGATTAAATTAGCTAAGGTTTTCCAGCCGAGGAAGTGTTGTCACACTTGGGGGAGACATGCTCATTCCTGGGGTTTAAACAAAAATGCAGTGCGTCTATCAGTATAATTCACGCTACAGATAGACAACGCATATTTAATTTTCAGCCCAGTGAAATATGTATCCACAATATGCCGTGTACACAACATGTGGGAATACGTTTCCTAAAGGCCATATTCAACGCCCCCGTCCCCCAATATAATTATCTACCCCCCCCTGCTCGTTTTTACCTCCCTGTGAGAAACGCACTGATAATTCGCCCCCCTCTGCCGAACGAATTCATCCAAGCGCGTTCAATGTGTTTTTACTTAGAGCAATCAAGGCTTGCCAAACTTTTGGCCGCCCTCCAGTGACTATTTGATATTATGTTTACCTTAAAATCCACACGGTTCCAGATCCTGGTACCTAACTAAAATAAATCGAGGGGTGGATTCGTAACACCTCCAGCGCGAGGAGGCCGGCACGAGCCCCCCGGTGCCAGCGCGAGACTCGCGCCGGTGCACAAAAACGGCTTTTTACATCCGCGCGCCGCTTGTTTACACGGTGTGATATTTTCATGTGCTGCTTGTTCCTACGTTTTCAGTCCGTGTCCACGAAAAAAACATACTGGTGAGTAAATAATGAGCCTGTGTGAAGACTATTTTTAAAAAACCGTGTCGAAAATGGAACCAAAACACAGTTAATACGTTTACCACCTTAATCCACCGCGAGCTTCATTTTGAAAGTTTGAACCATCTCTACAAAGATGGCAAACAAATGGCACATTTTTACGGCAGGCCTAGCCTTACTTCACGAAGACTAATTCACTGTATTGTTTAAGTTATTTTGAGCGGCCAGGAATAATTGTTATGTTTCTTCTCTTCTATATTTCAAATGATTTTATGTAGGCTACTTTACAGCGATAAGCTATCCAAACCCACGCAGAAAGCGTCGAAATATAGACGAATTAAATACTTTAAAGAAAATCTGTCTGTCTCTCTCTCTATCATATACATAAATACTATATGAACACTCAAATTTATATCGGAATACCCATATCTGTCGATATTTCTAACGCCAGCCAAAATATTCCAAACGTTTTTTGATTACCATGTAAACACATCCAATTTGAATTTAAAATTGCGTTCTAAGTGCTTTTTGTATTTGACAACTGACAGGATTCCCAACCGCGCGGATTTGGATATGGGGGCATGCTGTCCAAATGTCTTGAAACAATTATGTTTTTCAGAGGTTGATTCCTTCAGTATGCCAAGGTAAAGTTAATGTTACTGTATTTCACAATGCCGCCACTTTTCTTTTTGAGAGCCCTGGTGTTCCAATGCTCATTATCGCCTCACAGTTTAAGAGAACATGCTGTTCATATATTCACCAATAGGTGGCAGTATAACTGAAGAAATATGTAGGTCAAACGGGCTTTTTGTTATCGGCTAAACCTTTGGAAAATGCTTAATTTGCTTACATTATATCCGACAAGAGGTTTCAAGAAGGAGAGAAAAAATTACGCACAAAGGAAATACAGTACTATTTATGCAAAGTTGGAAAATTAAAAATCGAATAATATTGCATAACCCCTCCTAGATCTCGGACATTGTGCAGTTTAACATAGGAGGGCAGGAACCTCAACTAAAGAGTGCAATTGAGCACAACTCGTGATCGTTTAAGTAGTGTTTATATAATTCAAACCGTTTTGTTCAAGTTCATTAATAATCTAATTTTGATCTAAGCGATTCTTAAATTTGATTAGATTCACTGTTGTCCTAAGTCCATAGGTAGAGCATGGCGTTAGGTTGTGGGTTCGATTCCCATTAGGACCACATATAGTGAAAAATGTATGCATTCACTACTGTAAGTCGCTTTGGATAAAAGCATCTGCTAAATGGCATATGTACTGTATATACTGTGTGTGTGACCACTCCATTTTCACTTTGCCCCCCCCAGGAAAGAACACGGACTTCTGTAGGATCACTACACTAAGGTACGTCTCCCAACTGTAAGTGAACGCAAGCCAAGCAGCGAAGGGGCACATTTGTGCTCGCCGGTGCCAGCGCCTCAGTCATTTCCTCAGCAGGGCGAGCGAGCGAGCTGATGTCACCCTGCCTGTCAGGAAAGCGACTTACACGATGAAGGAAGATGAATGAATCGAGTATATTCACAGCTCGCGTCCCCTGACCGTGCCCACAAATAGTCCCACTGTTTTTGCTTCTTTTTTTTCTATAACGTTGGAAGAGAAAGCGTTTACCCCGTGCCACAACGGAGCAGTTGTCGGTGCTTTTATATATTTCCTTTTAAGGAAAATAAATGTAAAAAAAAAAAAACTAAAGCCAACACAGTTTTGGTAGTAAACTTATCTTAACTAAACTAGAGGTTGATTTACTGTTGATCACTTTTTAACTGCGAGTAGTTTTATCGCACACTTGCGATTTATAAAACTTTAAAAAAATGTTAAAAATGTTTTACTTAAACATTTTAAGGGTTTTTACATTTTTATTTTCAATGCTTCAATGCCAGAAACTGGGATTGTTATCCTCCCTTGGTTATGATAGGATAGGCCCATGAACGAGTGTACTCAAATATGTACATGATAAACATGATAAACGGGCCCTGTGGTTTTCCCTGCCCGCATCGCGGTTTCCCTTATGTTCCTCAATTGAACATTACGCAGTTCAGTGACATCATTAAACCCATCGGTCTGATCCATTAAATCTCCGCAGAATGACAGGTTGTCAGGCTAGTTTTCTTGCCCCAGCGCCGTAGCTTGGCAGAACTGAGTTTATCCTCAAGTGCTCAGCTTCTGTGTGTGTGTGTGTGTGTGTGTGTGTGTGTCTGTGTGTGTCTGTGTGAGAAAATGATACCACTGGCTATCAAACTACAAAATGATTTATAATGGAGAGAATATTGCAATTTTTCCAGTCGTGTTAAACTGATACATGAGATGCCCTCCTGCCAGAATTTGTGAGATGAGTTTTCCTTTCTGAAGAAACTAACATTTTCCTCTGCTGCTGTCTACAAAATAACGCTCGCTGTCACTGTAGCGTTTCTGTTGAAGGGGAAAAAACCCTGTCCTCTGTCACTATTCATTAATTGTCAAAACCATTCGGACTGAATTATAAACATAAAACTTCCAATGGCTCAGGGCTCCCGGGTGGCGTAACGGTAAAGGCACTCGACCGGGGTTCGATTCCCCGGCTGTGCCAGTTTGGTTGCTGCTAGGGGGCGGCAATTGGCTGTCCGCCTCAGGGAGGGGGGAGGGAAGCCGATATGAGATTGCTGCGTATAGGAGTGGCTCTATATGTACCAGAGTTGCAGTTGACGGCTTGGCGTGTTCCGGCTCAGGGGAGGCGGTACATCGCCTTTGTCACTGCCGGCATCAGGACAACGGGGGTATAGAGGGTATAATTGGCTACTAAACTGGGAGAAAATTGGGAAAAATTAGAAACAAAATCTTCCAGTGGCTCTAAATCGCATCTCTCTGTGTAGAGCGTTATAAACAAGTTATAGTTTTTTTCATTGGCAAAAAAAAAAAGACAAGTTCTGTGTGGCTCAGTATGTAGAGCGTGGTTCTGTGTGGCTCAGTATGTAGAGCGTGGTTCTGTGTGGCTCAGTAGGTAGAGCATGGCACTGACAATGTTTAGGTTGTGGGTTCAATTCCCATTGGGGACCACATATACTGAAAAATGTATGCATTCACTACTGTAAGTCGCTTTGGATAAAAGCGTCTGCTAAATGGCATATATATTATATTATATTATCATATGAAAAGCAAAATGGAAAACAAAAAATGTAATGATGGTCAAGGGGTCCAGAATGAGAAAAACAGCATCAACGAAGGGGAGAGGAAGTATCCTGTACGGGTTCGAGTCTGTACTGTGTGTCCCACAATCGAGAGTCGGAGGGTGGGTGGGGTGGCGTATTGCACCGAAGCTGCTAAGTGATTAAGGGGGTGTTAATCCTAATATTTACTCTACGCTTCTACTGAGGTTTCGCCGTTAATCTGCGCGCTGCTGGAAGGTGTTAATAAGATAACACAAACACAGAACGCCACGATACAGGCCTCCAGGGGGGGGGGCCCAACCTCGTCGGACGTGGGGGAGGGGGGCGGGAGGGGCGCTCTGGTCCGGGGGGCCAAAGAGAAGGCAGGAATAATGGAAGGGCGGGAAGGAGCGAAGGAGAGCCCAGAGTTCACGGGTTTCGGAAACCCCACCCCCCAGAACACAGGACACGGCGGGATCGAAGGGAAGTTCAGACTGACTCAGCACCCGGCACGGTTTCTGGCCACTCCGACAGGGTGGGGGTGGGGGGGGGGGTGGGCGGGGCAAGTGTTCCACCGCACAGAAACCCCCCGGCCGCGTTTCTGTTATCTTTGCAGATACCGCGCACGGCGGAAGATTGGAAAGCGCTTTCATGCTGCGCTTTCTTGTGCCCCCCACCCACCCGGTGTCTGATTACCCAGGCCCTAATCTCGCTCTGAAAACACAAACGCCCGAAGGGCCCAGCCCGCCCGCCCGCCTGCCCACCGCCGCCCCTCCTCGCCTGCCTCTCGCCCCCCTTGGCCAGGAGTGCACGACCTCGTGAAACAGAGCGCCTCCGTGGGAACCCCACGGTCGGCAAGGCGTGGAGCGCGGCGAGACTTGACCAGCCGTGACAGATATACCCCCTGTGGAAGCGTGAGATGTGAGCACTAGGGGTGTAACGGTACACCTATTGGTACCAAACTTTCGGTTCGGTATGCGCTGTGAACCGAACAAATGCAATCTTGCTTTAACCACTAACGCACATGCGGAACTTTTTTGTGTACGGTTGCAGAAGTATTGACGGACATTTTTTTTTATTTAAGAAAGAAAGATATGCGCCTCACTTTGTTCAGTAAATTATGGCCAATTAGCCACTGTTTACAAAGTTCATAAATACGAGGTACGCACCAAACTGTGATTTTTGTGTACCGTTACACCCCTAGTGAGCACGCGTTGGCACCATGCCTGTGAATCGGGCAGTAAGTGGCTGTGGATGATGATTTCTTCCTGTCCGTCCCTAAGGGCACAGAGCCCATTTTCAGGGGTCGGTGGTGAGACAAGAGTATGTGGGTGTTGATGCTGTGTGTGTGTGTGTGTGTGTGTGTGTGTGTGTGTGGTGGTTCGTCTTGTGCGAGTGTGGAAGTTTAAAGTCGTGTTTCGTCTGAGACGTGTTGTGAAATGGCAGTGTTTACCGTCGAAAGTGTTTTCCATTTCTCAAAGCGTAATCAGATGATGCAAGGCATTCATGTGGATGGCCCGTTCAGTGCAGAACAGCTGAAAACAGGCTGGCACATCACACAGACATCTCTCCGTCATTAACCGATCAACGTCGACGCAGCCCGATCGGCAGCTGCTACACACATCAGGCCTCGAGGGCTGCTTTTCCAAAAAGCAAAAATATGTATTCATCCCGTATGGCTGAATATCAAAGCTTGGATTTGCAGCACATATAGGTGGGAGAAAGCGGCCTTGTTTATATACACACAGATATTTCCTGGAAACGCTCTACTCCCGCTTCAGAAATTGGAGGGGGGGGGGGGGTAACACCTTTGAAAAGGGATCCTGCGCACCCTTTAACCTTTAATAAGCGGACTTCAAATATTTCCCATCGGCGCAACTTAACAGAAGAGAGAGAAAAAGAAAGGAAATCTCGAAACATCCTGAGGTGGCAGGCGTCCAACAGAAATCTTTATTTGGCCTACCTGAAGTTAATTGTTTCTCTGCGACGGGTGAAAAAATGTGCTCTGCGTTTAACCCTGACCACAATACATGTAATTTCAATCCGCCTCCCCCGGCCCAATCCATCTGAACTCCTTTCACAAACTTGGCAGGGAGTCAAGCAAAACGTTTGTGCGACTCGTAACGTGTGCTGGCCGGGCGCCAGGCGAATTGATTGCTCACTGTCTGCTTCCTCCTTATGTGCCGTAATTGCGTCCCGGATTTCTTAATGAACAGACTCATGAGATCATAGCTATTGCTTACGCGGTGGATACAATGGGTTTAGTTAAGGCATTATTATCTTATCTTACGCGTTTGAACCTATAACTTGGGTGGTGGTGACGGGGGGGCCTTATTATTTATCTGTTTGAGCAAAATATATATATATTTTTAAATGTCCTGTTTTGTTGGCATTGAATGTTTTTTTTTTGGGGGATATATTTGTATCACAATGACGAAAATTGATCAATTGTGGAGTTTAAGCGAAGTAAGTGTTTCTCACTTGTGTGTGAACGCCCGGTAAACGACAGCAAAGTGAAAGTCCTTCAGTGAATTTCCTTCAACACGTCTCTTCTTTGCCAGGGAAAATCTCGAATGCTTTTGTCAGTGCACGACAACGACCTGACTGCTGATTTAAAAAGACCACACCAGACCCATTGCTCACAAAAATCGTAATCTTTAACAATACTTTAAAATGCTTGCGTACAAGGGTACACATTTTTTTGAGCTCTTTTAACATTTTCCAACACGCTAAAATTTTCCCCAAAAAAGCATGACTGTCTGACTTGAGCCTTTTTCCACAAAGATTGCACTGTGTCAAACGGAGGACGTATCACCAGGCGCCTGACTAGACATCGCAAATATCCGGGTCTGAGCCCACGATCTAGTCTGGATAATAATCCATAGTTTTACTTACTGTGTAGTAAACGTACGCTGAATGTAAACAATGCAACTAACCTATCGTTATAGTTCTTATATTTATAATGACATTTAGCACTTGCAACAAAGTTGAAATACAGTAAAAAGTAGGGGGGTGGGCTACATTTAACCCTTGACAGTGCAGTGTTCATGGTTGTGTCAGTACTGCTCAATGTCAAACACACTCAAAAAAACTAATTAATTTGTCAAAAATGGTCCCGGGCTATAGCCCAATAGCCAGGGCCAGGCCACGCCCCTGCGTGTCACTGCTCAGCTGACACATGTTCACTACTTTATCACTGCAACCTGGACCCCAACCCATGTCCCCAACGTCATTTACCTGGGTCTGTGTGCTTCAGAATGCACCTGCATTGCTATGGGGTCTTGTGCACGTATGGTGCACCACTGTATGGTGCTTGTGAGTCTGCACTTACTGTGCGTTACCGCTCAAACAACTTGTCTTTTTTTCCTTTAAATCTAGAACATGACAGAACTCTCAGAAGTTCTCCTCTCCCAAGGATCCGTGTCACAAAAATCAACTTACACCACCGCAGCGAAATACGTTTCAGATGTGACCACGCTGTGATCGGATTCTGCGGATTCTGTCATACTCTCTCTTCTTCGTTCGCCCCCCAAATCCATAGAAACATAACATTTACACAGAGATGGCAAAGCTGTATAGATGTGTGAATGTGATAGGTCGTCCCCCCCCCCAGTCCCCCGCTGGGATAAAATATAAACTCCAACTTTACACATCTCGGGACCCCCAAAAGAAAAGCGTTCTATTGCATCTCGAAAAACGGTTTGACCAGGTGACTGATCCGCATTAGGGCCACGCTGGAAATATCTGGGGCGGAGCGCGCTCGCTTCCCTGACCAGAGCGACAGCAATCCATCAGCCCCAGCCTTCACGCTAACCCGCCGTTTCAAGGGGCGCGGTGTCTATTTGTGCTGCGCTTGCTCCCGAGGTCCGGGGTTATTGGACGGCCGGCTCAGCTCAGCTGTGGCCCTGCGCTATTTCGCCCCCATATTTGAAGTCCCGTGTGAGGGCGCGGACGGTGGACAGCGCCCCGCTGCGTATGTGGTGGGGGGGACGGGACAAAGTGCAGCCTTGCAGAATGCAGGCGCGAGGCGAGGGGTAAAGAAGGCCATTCCTGTTCTCAGCAGACAGTCCGAGACCTCTGGCCGCCCCCGGCAGGGGGGAGAGAGAGAGAGAGCGTCTCGAGGTTATAACTTAAAACACCCTGAGCGAAAGTCTGCCCCCCCCCCCCCAGAAAAGAGGCAGAGGCAGAGCTACGGATGGTTACGATCCTCAGCCGCCCGCCCGCTGAGCGCCATCACCCCGTGCCCTTTTCCCCGTCCCCTCCTCCCCCCTAATGGTGAACGTGCTGGTAGGCAGCTGAACACTAAGTAAACAACCAGCATCAAGTCATCCATTTTCCACGTCGCGAGGGCCAGCACACCTGCTATCCAACTGTGTCATTATTTATGTTAATGCTTATACATCTCGAGGATTATTATTATTATTGTTATATACATTTTTTCAAAAACATTGGCATTGTTTCTATTATTTGGGCGTGTAAGCATTACACTTAGAACAACATCTACATTTGTACATTTTAGGCATTTAGCAGACGTCTCTTATCTCAGAGCGACCTTACAAGGTGTGCATTAATACACGGTGTGATCAATCGTTGGTTGTCTGATCAAGTTCGGACGAGTAACCGAACAGCACGTCGAGCAACTTGGTACAAGTGCAAAAGTAACACAGAGATGGTTTTCGATCAGCACCACCGCCCATGAAACGGCCATTAAAAACAGTGACTTACATTCTGTTACTGAGG
>JAINUG010000023.1:5747033-5804533 GCA_029706075.1 Aldrovandia affinis
TGGTTCTGTGTGGCTCAGTAGGTAGAGAATGGTTATGTGTGGCTCAGTAGGTAGAGCATGGCGTTGGCAATGCTTAGGTTGTGGGTTTGATTCTCACTGGGACCACATATACTGAGAAACGTATGCATTCACTTCAGTAAGTCGCTTTGGATTAAAGGCGTCTGCTAAATGGCATATATATTATATTATATTATATTATATATAGCAGTAACCCAATACATTTGTCAGAGAGGTTGCTGTCACTTTCCTTAATGTGTGCGTGGGTGTTTTTTGTCCTCAAAGCAGAAAGAACATGCCCAAATAGCCAGTCTTTGTGGCACCAGTCATTTTCCTGATCACTGGTAATACGCTTGTAAGTTACTTTTAGGAAGTATAGGTAACATAACGTTTTATGAGATACTTTCACCAGAGGCAATTTGGTAGTCGAATGAGCTTTTTTTTTTTTTTTTTTTTTAATAGAGCGATTTCTCCCTTACTGTATTTCACATTAAAAGGAAGTTTTGACTCGTTCCCCAAGTGTAGCGGTGCTGCTTGAGTTATGCCTCTCTGGACGGGCCGGGCCACCCTTTCACTGTCACTTTACTCTGAAATAGCCTATTTTATTTGCCATTTTTTGCCATTTTTTCACCCGCTATTGTAGCGAGAAGGCTTATAATTCCCGACGCTGTGAAATATCGCCGCCCCTTTCGAGCATCGTCCCTGATGACCTCACACCTGTGGAATGCGGAGGGCGAGGAATTCCAGCGCAGGACCCCCCACCCCCAAACCGATGGAAATGAAGAACTGAGTCACTGAAGGGGGATTTGACCTGGACCGAGGGGTGAAAACCAGTGCCTCTCCCCCCCCACCAAACGTAAACAGCCGAGGTTCACCACTGCACCCGTGAGACACCACGCTAACCTCAGTCAGACTTTGCGCACACAACCGCTCACACAAGGGGGCTACTGCCTGCCTGCCTGTGTGGCGAACGAGACCTCGACGTTAGGTGCGTGTGGTCATGGACATAGTCCCAGCGTTAACACCAATGCCACTGATGGGGGGGGGGGGGCAAACGCAGGTGTGCGCGGCATCACAAACGCGTACAGAACAAAAATAATAACACAAATAAATACACATTTACTGACCTTTTCTTTCCTGGTGTTACAGGTACGGTATGCAGCTGCCAACAATGTCTATCGCTGTATTACTGCACTGATCTCTTGCGCGGACTATGATTGACCTTACCATGTATTAATGCACATCTTGTTAGTCACTCTGGATAAGAGCGTCTGCTAAATGCCTAAAATGTAAAATGTAAATGTAAGATGTACGGTAGAGAGTCTTGAGAGAGAGCTGGAGAAGGAGGCTCACGAGGTGAAGGAGAGGGCGGGCTCCGCATTAATGTCCACTCTGCACATACTCGACAAGACATCGCCCGGCCGCTTGTTTAAAAAATAAGTTTGTTTTTTGGACATTTTCAACGGAGGTTTGCTCGCTTAACGTCCGTAGAAAGAGGGAGAGAGAGAGAGGGGAACATTCACCGCGGCGGCGTACAGAAACAAACATTTCTCAGGCTGGATTAAAGCCGCTGCCCTTCGCCCATTTGAACTTGTTTATAGGAAACATTCCTCTCCCTCGCTCTGCATCGCGCCCGGGAGAGATACCTAAGAGGTCTGATGAGGCTTTGGCAGCCGATCAGTGTGTCCCGCGTCCTCCACAACTCTTGAGGTTTTTTTTTTGTTGTACATTTTTTTCTTCTTTCTGCAGCAGTGAGCGTTCGTTTGAACTCTGGGGGTGAAGTTCTCTCTCTTTTTTGCCAAAAAGCTTTGCTCTAATATTCTCCCCGTACAGCTGGAGTGTATTGCTGATGTTACTAACTCCCATCAGTCAGAGAAGAAGAAGAAGAAGAAAGGAGGGGGCTTTAACGCTCCCACAGCGTGTGCCGTACTTCCTGTTTTTCACCTTTTTTTCGCCGGGGTAGCGAACAGGATCTCACCTGCGCTCACCCCCCCCCAGGGTGAATCAAGGGAAGAGTTGAGGTGAAAGGTTTCCTCATGACAAAAAAACGACAGGGGGTGTGAAAACCTTGAGCATATCATGCTTGAGCACAAAGCTGTCCTGTCCTGGTCTGCCCCTGGCCTAAAGAGTGCCAGTTGTGGGAGTGTAAAGGTGGAGGTTGCTCTGCTCTCTCTTCTCATTTTGTTTCCCCATTTTCTCCCAACTTAGTAGTCACCCTCTCTTTTCATGTCAATCCCCCTCGTATTGTGAGCTCGCTGCTGTAGCCCTGAGACAGGGCCCAGTGACAAAGGCGATGTACCGCCTCCTCCGAGCCGGAACTCGGCAAGCTGTCAACTGTAACTCCGGTATACATAGAGCCACTCCTATACGCAATGAGCTCGTATCGGCTTCCCTTCCCCCTCCCTGGGGTGGACAGCCAATTGCCACCTCCTAGTGGCATTCCTGGCCAGAGCCGAGCTGGCACAGCTGGTGGAATCGAACCCTGGTCACAGTGGTCGGTCTTACCAATACACCACACAGGAGGCCCTCTGCTCTCTCTTCTGATAGATGTCATGGCCTTTTGGGGGGCAAACTCTACTCCTCCACCCTGGTGTTGTGAATCAGTCCCTAAGGAGCACACCTGGGGCCAAGACTTTGACCTCTGCCTGACCTCTGCCTCAAATCCACGAGAACCAAAATAAAGATATTAGAATAGAAGCTGTCGGTTACCATGTTTCTTCCCATCTGGCCTCTGAGATTTTGGTCTGGGCGGCAGTTCTAAAATGAAGTACTGAAATCATGAATGAAAATATTACTAATTTGCGTTCTGAGGAGAAGCGTTGCAAATGATGGGCAGGGTATGTGTTCTGGTTATGGATGCATCTCAGCTGAACTTCACTGGGAGTATGGACTCATTCACATTCAGTTTGAAATCGTACACTGGGGCATTCACAGCCAGTTGTTTATCAGCGATTATTGTCTCCCCCTTGCTAGCGCCTTGATGCCAAATTGTCCACGTTAAAATTAAAACCTACATTGTGCAAAACCACAGCCGAATTCAGCGAAGTATAACTAACATAATTAATCATATTAAATTAACATTAGCTGTAACACCAATACACTATAAGACTCTCAACACAGGGCCATAAGAAGCGCAAAAGGGTGTCTCCAGAAGTAGGTGGGCGAGTTCCGTCTCAGAGGAGGTGGATCATTGCTGGCCTCAGGGGGAATTAGCTTGCCCCGTAGAGACGGGTGGCAAGTTCGTGGGGGAGGGCAAATAAAAAGAAGTTGAGGGTATAATTGGCTACCAAATTGGGAGAAAAACGGGGGAAAAAAATCTGAAACACTTACATAAAAAATACAACACAAAAATAATAAATAAAAATTAAAAAAAAGACTCAACATTTTTCTTTCAAAGTGTGTCGAGTATCGTGCCAGAAAGACGAGGACAGCTGGCCCCACAAAGCCAACAAAACAGTCATGTGTTTTCAACTGTCTCGTTAACACGAAACGCTGATGATGGAGAAATGCATGAGGCGCCCACAGACGCATGATTGATTTGAGGACAGCCACATCAGTGGTGCTCTCTCCCCTGATTCAACAGCGGTCCGAGTGAAGACTGCGAGGACACTGTGGATTTATGGCCAGATGAGCACGTCGTGAATAACACTAAAAAAGCAGGCGAATGCCATGTGATGAGACAACGCTGTTATGTGATGAGTTCCAGTAAGGCGACACTCTTAGGTTTTTGTCATGCCTATCTCGGTAACAGTCATCAGTTTAAACTGTAAAAAAAACTAAAGGTATTTTCTGGAAAATGGTAATCAGCGACTCTCTTTCTGCAATGCTGCTCTGTTTCACAGCTTGAAGCTGCAGCAGTGGAATAAGATAGTAATAAAAGCCACAGAATGCAAAGGACTGAAAGGAAATGCGTGGTGAGTGACAAAGAGTTAAAGGATTGGTTTTTGGAATTGACTTGTTTTGAGAACCCCATTTTGTGTAGCGACTATTGTGGGTTTGAGGGGCTGGCTTGGATTTTGACATTGGATTACGGACAAAGACAACGAGCAAAGGATTGTGGAATGTATGTGTTTGGATTCCTCGATTACCCCATCCTTGTTTGTGTTTTTGTATAGAATTTAGTTTACAAAATTTTTGTTTTGTTTTGAATATTGCCTCCTCCGGATTCTTCAATTGCCTGTGCCCTCTGAAAAGCTCCTTGAGTGTCACCCCACCCCAAGTGGCACTACAATATATATATATATATGAATGTATTAATTAAGCATAACATATTTTGTAGAGAGGTTTGTGAACAGACAGTGGGCAGGAACTACAGAACATGGGTTATACAATTGTGAGTGTGAGAGTTTATTTGCCGAATGCCCTTCATTCGTTTCTCCTGTACTCGTAGTTTTGAATTGAAGTCTGGTATTAACGACACTGCACTTACAGCTTTAACAGAAGTGCTGCCACTTTGCCTCAGCAACGAAAGTGGGAATCTTACATGCTAGTACTCATACAAGTGCTCATATATCAGTAAGAACAGGCCCTTAAAATAATGTGTGGCTCTTATTTTTAAGTTTGGCAAAAGCCAAAAGTTCCTGAAGTAACTTTAAGAAGAGTAGCAGCGGACCCCCCACCCGACAGGGCCGAACGGTTCAGATCATCGGATCTCGATGCGGGTCGGATAAGGTATGATTATGAAGGAAGGCTTGCGGGTCTTGACCCGGTGGGTGGTAAATTAGTCTCTGAAGCACTCCGTACTTTACAAGCTTCTTGCTTTTCGACGGTCCCAATTTGAGGAGGAGTTAAGTTCAGGCTACAGCACAGCAGAAAAAAAGAACACTCCCTCACCCTCACCCCCCAAAAAAACCTCAGCTCACTGCCTATTGGTCTGCTCCCCTAATGTAACGCTTTCAAATTTGGTAGGAAAAAAATACCTCATATGATTCCATTCTGCAAAGTCTACTGTACCTGCATATAAACAGGTAAAAAAAAAAACACACAAAAAAAAACTTTCCTGGCGGCCGGCGGCATGTTGGAGTCCGAGCCAGGAAAGCTGTTTTTGATTCATGGTAAATTGCCGTGTTCTGGCTGAGTGCAACAACACACACACACACACACTCACACACAAAAAAATGTTATACATGTCATGTTATAAAATTCCTATGATGTTTGAAATGGATCTCCCTCACTAAGGCACATAGTGCTGAGCTCCTCCCCTGTTTCTCACTATCTGTCTCCTCCGTGCCCCCCTCGCCCCCTCCCTGTCTCCTTTGCCCCCGTGCAGTCAGTCACACAGCTGGTGAAAGGGTGCTGGGTCCATCTGAATGCTGCATGGCTTGGAATGCACACTGGTGGCTGTACTCCAGTGGGCCTGAGACAATGTTTCTGGCACATGTTGTAAATCACCCCCTCCACCCCAGTCCGTCATAGTGAATCATTGGAGAGTTTACCAGATCACAGCACTGTGTGGGGGTGGATTGTGGGGAACTGGGGGTCATGAAAATGTTAGAGGAATCTGGTAGGCGGTAAAGCGACCACCCAGGAGTGAGCTTTCTGATTGGTTGGTTATCGGTTTTCAAATCAAGGCGTAAGGAGGTTGCAGGAAAGGCCAGGTGAATCACGCACAGGTACGCCCCTCCCGTACCTGCATGTGACTGGGACAGCAACACCTGCCTCCGTGAGAGGTCACCTATAAAAGGAAGTGACGCCTGAATTAATGATGATAAATGCCCCCTTCTACCGATTTCTTAACGTTTACTCTTCGACACCTTCGAATCACCTTCGGCAACTGGCAATTCTGCCATGTAACCATATTTCTTACCAGTAAGTGTTTTGTGTTATTTATTTACTTTTTAAGAAAATAAAAAAAACCTAACAAAAAAAATGGTGATTAGGGAATCAAATTGAGAGAAATGTGACAAAGCTGTTTAGGCTTATATGTTTAGCAGAATAAGACATTAGTCAACATTTTTTACTCTTTGGGTTTTGACTTTTTTAGTCATGTGCTTTCTGAATCAGATACCGTCTCCTTTCAGAATGCCAATTTTATACGCGGATGAAAAAAAGTGCCTGCACAATAAGCATTAACGCTCACGGCGCCTTGCAGCGTAAGATTGCACTCCCAGCGCTAGGGGGTTTGGAGTTAGCTCTTCTGCAAGACAGCCACAGCAGTGGTGCGTACGCCGGTCTGTTCTGCAGCTCACAGTCCCAGAATTTGAAAAAAAAAGATGAAATTACAGAATCCTTCAGTGCACGCACATTGTTCGATACAGATGTTTCCCTTTCCTCTGGGGTCTAAACCTTTATCACCACACGGAGCTGAAAAGCCGAAAACAAGGGACTAACTGTTTTCCTTTCTTTTTTTTTCTTTCTTTTTTGTTTGCAGTGCTCTGCTCGCAAGCCCAGAAAGAGTCCTGAAAGAGGTTCTTTTTTGCGAATGTTTCAGCTGGCGATGGCGGTATGACTGATGGGGCCGTGCGGCTTTCCGTCGAGCTCGTTACGGCAGCGTGAGAATATTCACATCTGCCATCGATGATTCGCTAGATAAAAATACATTTCAATCGTCCAGTGAGGTTATTGTTGCAGAATTGGAATTGCATTCATAGAGTTCCCGTGCATCTGCAATGCTGATGTCAGACTTTGGGGAACAAAAGAGAAAAATCTCTGTCACCTTATATAATTATAGATTTTGTTTTATTTTCAATGTAAAGAAATGATTCAAATGCTGAACTGAGACTTAGTAGTGTTGAGTAGAGGCTGCAGAAAAACATCTGTCACCCTAGGTTTGATGTTCATTTAAATGCGGAGCATGGACTGAATTAAGGTGTGGATCTGGATTCACAACGGTCATTTCTCATAATTAACTGACGCGTGTGTGAACATTTCGAGACGGATGACGTTGAAGCACTCAACAGTAAAAGTGTGTGAGGCAGGGAGCCGTGGGAGCTTTTGGCAAAAGCAGCCCCCTTTGCTTCCATTCCCTGGTTCCTCTCGATTAAATACCCACACCACAGTGTCCCAGCAGCTCGGTCCATAATGCATTGCTTCTTTCTCGAGTCGTTCCCCTCCACATCTTGGGTTCTGCATTTCGGGTGCCAGTGCAAAAGCCGAAATGTGGAGGGAACGACTCAGGAGAGGAAGCAGTGCATTATGGACCAAGCCCTCCAATTTGAGCTCCTGTGTGGAGAGGATTGTCAGACGGTAACAGATCCGTAAATAAAATAAACCTATAATTGCCTCACGTGCCCCTGTAACAAAACACCACTAATACCCTAAAAACATGCCATGTGTTATAGAATGGAACGGTTCCTTGTAACATCGTGACATTGTAACAGAACAGTGAAGGATCCTGTCTGTTGTTTATTTGTGTTCGGCAGTCCTGTTGCAGGTTTTGGGTAAGTGTATAGCTGGCCTTCACTGAAGAGCTGGTGAGGTGAAATTCCATGTTCAATGTTTAATACATAGTATATAATATATGCCATTTAGCAGACGCTTTTATCCAAAGCGACTTACAGTAGTGAATGCATACATTTTTCAGTATATGTGGTCCCAGGGGCGATTCTAGGATTTGACCTTTAGGGGGGCTCAGCCCCCAATGAGAATGTGAGATGTGCACAAGCACAAGCATAAATTGTTACATTCCCCAAAGCAAAAACACCACAACGGTGGTTGCTCTCTCTCTATCTGTGGTATTTTAAAAAATAGATATTAAGTAAAAATGCTTTTAGAAAAGAATGACTAAACATTTTCAGGGGAGCTGAGATGAAAGACAGGGGGGCTAAAGCCCCCCTAAATAGGGTCTAAAATGACCACTGTGTGGTCCCAATAGGAAACAAAAAAGAAGCACCATTTTACACATGCTCTTATCCAGAGCAACTTACACAGTTTACATACAATCCATTTATACAGCTGGATATTTTACTGAAGCAATTCCGGTTAAGTACCTTGCTCAAGGGTACAACGGCAGTGCCCCACCCGGGAATCGAACCAGCAACCTTTGCATTACAAGCCCAGCTCCTTAACCATTATGCTAACACTACCGCCTATTCTACCACAATTCTACATAACTGCACAACGTCCTGGTGTCAGTCGCACTCCCCTACCACCGCTCCCCCAACACCTCCCCTCCAGCCTGTCTCTCCGCAGAGGGTTAAAAGCCTCAAGCCAGCTCCACTCAAGTCACAGCTTTTACATCAAAATGCAGGTAAACTTAAAGAATACCTCCCCTCCCTTTTTTCTTTTCTTGGTACAGCCAGTAGGTAAAACAGATCGCCAACAATATCATTTTCACACATATTAACTGCATGGTTTATAGGCTTAGAAAGCCTCACTTCACAATCGGTTTTAATATAATATTATATAATATCATATTTTTGCTGTGGAGTTTTTATTTTTCCCTGGAGGTCTTTGGGTACATATTACCCCCCACCCCCCCCCCCTCTTTAAACTTGTAAGTTACATGCTACCTCACTGAAAAACTCCCTATTAAAAATAAATAAATCAACGACGAATCCCGCGCGCTGAAAAGCAGGTGGAAGGAGTGCAGATTGTTCCACAAATCATAATTCAGCTTCTAGTCCATTGAGTGCCCACTCAGACCACACATAAACACATAAGCACAAACCTTTCTCACACACACTATATATTGTGTTTATATATATATACATACATCATTCTGTTGTTACATTGTTACGTTGCTGTTACATTGTTGGACAGAAAGTCAGGTCCGATGAACAAAATCAGGTCTTTAAATCATTGCTGAGTTAATGAAAAGCAAGAGAATTGCTCTGGATGCTATAAAAAAATGTTTTACATCTCTTTCAAGGTAAAACAATATTTTACTGCTACACAATATTAGACAACCATTCATTTTTTTCAGGGTTGAATTTTTTTATATTTATGTATCTTTGTATAAAATATAATTGCCTTCAAATGTATGCTTTCACTAAAGAAACAACTGTTATAAAAGTGTTATCAATTTACAGTGATTGAACTGAAGACACAATAAGCAGATGAGCTAATGATAATGAATTAAATATGATTTTGAAATAATCCAAAACTAAAGGAAGGTGTTATAGATAACTCTTATAATAAGCATTATAAGCTTGTGATAAGTTACATAATTTCAGACTGCACATTATAAGCAAAGAAACCAATTGCCCTTCAATTCATGCCATTCTTATGTTCTTATGTTCAATTGAATACAATTTTGAGATCGTGAAAAAAACTGAAGTAAAAAAACACTTACTTATCGACGAAGGGGACTTTTGAAGTGGTCGTCCTTCTTTCCTCGTTATAATTTACAATCCACTGGGGATTTCTCCCAAACTAAATCTACATGAGAAAAAAAAACAAGGCTTTGTCTTCTTTCTACAGTTTTAGTGTCAGCACCCCAATATTGACTGCAAACTCATGGGAGGAAAAAAAACAACCTACAATGCTTGAAAGCTAAAAAAAAAAAGCACTTAAAAGGCACAAAAAAATGAATTAAAGGTGTAGCTCTTGTTATGCTGAAGGGATATCTTGGACTGCCGATGCTCCTCAGCTCAATTGCAAAAGAAAGTTGCCTTTTCAAAATATATACAAGGATCAACTCCAGTGCTGACATCACTTGCTAGTCGTCACAACCGCCTCGTGGTAATAGAAGACATGCTGCATATGTAATTAGATGCACTTACTCACTCACTCACTCACTCACTCACTCACTCACGCGCGCCGCGCACACACACACACACACTCACACACATGCGCGCACACACACACATACACTCACACACATGCGCGCACACATACACTCACACATACACACACACACTCACACACATGCGCGCACACATACACTCACACATACACACACACACTCACACACATGCGCGCACACATACACTCACACACGCATACACACACACATGCACATACACTCACACGCACACATACACTCACACACATGAGCGCACACATACACAGACACACGAGGGCTCATCACTCACTAACACACACGCTCACATTTCACACACATGCACACACACACACACACACACAGGAGGGCTCACACACACATGAGTGTGCGTGCACATACACACACACACACGCACATGAGCACACACATACACACACGCACACACACACACGCACATGAGCACACACACACACACACACGAGGGCTCACACATGAGTGCGCGCACATACACACACACACATGAGCCCACACACACATACACACACACACACACACGCATGCGCACACACACACATAGACTCACACACACAAATCATTAGTGTATAATTTATGGCTGCAGCCAAAGACATTGTGCCAAAGGGGCCGGTGCTGTCTTTGAAAGGAGAAAATCACCTGTTATTCACAAGTGTGGGTTTAGCAGGGAGACGGGATGTGTTTGTGTTTGTGTGCACCCAGAGACAAGATGGGAAGGATTTGTTCACCCGTTTCCCAGAAAGACTTACCAAGACTATTAAACATATACGTAAAACCTTTTCAACCATGAAATGATGCATTAGAAAAATAATAATAATAACAACATAATTATGACCAATGCTGAGGCACCACATTATGTAGTCTCAGTATAAGTATTTTATAAATATTTTTTTGTCGGAGATTAACAGTTACACTGAAAAAGCCCTCTATCAAAAAGCCATCAAAAGCCCAAGCCCTGGGTTTACGGTTTTATTTAGTCTCAAATACCTGAAATACCTGTAATTAAATGATGACCACCAGCCCAGCCTCCCCCACACACGTCTTCTCCTGTGACGGGAGAGAGTAAGAGGGGGTTCCAAAAACACAGGTCAACGGTTTGTTCCTTAATCCCACCACTATTTGTGTAGCGGTCCCTCCTAATCTTGGTTATGAGTGAACTTAACACTAGTTTCCACTTGTGCCGTCTGGTCTGGGATTTGTCTATGTTTAGCCCAGAAGAGAGAGCGGTGGTTTTTGGACATGCAGTAAGCTGTGGGCTACCGGCTGGCGTTTGTCAGGGCCGCGGTGAGACTCGCCCGCAGCCAGACACTTCTTCCCCCGGCTTCGCGAGAAACAAAAACAGAAGCTTTTTTTCATCCGTCGGGCCTCCGTCGCATTGCTCACTTTCCTCCGCTCTGCCTATCAATCCGGTCAGTCCCGGCCACAGAGATCCTCTTTCGGTCCCCTCTGAGTGTGTCATAAACGTTTCGCAGTTTGAATTCGGAGCGTATTGCGTAATTACAATCGGTGGTTTCTTAGGAGTAAGCACCAATTTAAGTATGACTGAACC
Organism: Aldrovandia affinis; assembly: GCA_029706075.1. Lineage (NCBI taxonomy): Eukaryota > Metazoa > Chordata > Actinopteri > Notacanthiformes > Halosauridae > Aldrovandia > Aldrovandia affinis. Next base: position 5,758,277 of record JAINUG010000023.1, read on the forward strand.
ACGGGCCTCTCTGTGCTTCAAGCCCGAGTCATACCGTGACTCAGTGATTTGTGTCAATGATAATGAAGTTAATACAAAACATATATATATATATATATATATACAATTATGGTGGAAGTTAACCTCGGCCCCCAACGTAGTAATGCAAAACGAAGGCTAGTTCCTCATGAGAATATAGAATTGTGGCCTTCCCATTCGATAACGATTTCAACCTCTCTCCGTCCTTCTTTCTCTGTATGCATGCCAGCACAACCCTGGGTTCCGCTTTTCTCTTCAAGTATCCAGTCCGAAGTTGTTCTGATTTGGCGGAAACTGGCGGAAAGCCCCCCCCCCCTTTGAGGACAGTCGTGATCTAGTCAAAACAAGCGAATAACTTTGCGATTGGGACTGCTGGACACGGTCCTCAGAAGTCCCCATTTGGCCAGGTCGCAAAACTGAAAAACGCTTTGATTCCTCAAGCTCCGATTTCCCCCCCACAGCTTGGCATAGCATTGCTGTTGGGACTTGGGCCTCATGGGAATTGTCACTACAGTGGGTGAGAAAAACTAACGGGAATACCGGAATACGTGCGCACATGCCTAGGAACAGAATCTCTCAGGACTTTTTTTTGTAATTATTATTATTTTATTTATTTATTTATGTATTTTTTAAATGGAAGCAAAGGCCACCTGGTTTTCCAAGGAGAGCCACGGCGTGTTTGCACTGCGCTGATGTCATAGTCTGAGGAGGCCGTCCAATGAGAGGCAGCGTTCCCGCCGTACAGTACAAGGGGAGGTCTGTCCCTCCTGGCTCCCCCACACACACACACACACACACACACACACACACGCCCCTGTGTGCATCACACCTGGAGCCCGCAGCAGTCTGGAACCTGGCCTCCTGTCTTATACGTCCACACAAACCGCCCACCCAGCGATTTCCCAACCTTAATCCTGGGACGGGCTCACCCCCCCCTGACCCCCAGGGGCCCGCCTCCAGCCACCAGCCACCTGCCACGGTCACATGTCGGCTAGCCGTCACTAAGCGGAGTGTCCGAGTGCGTCTCGCTCCCAAGTGTTCTTCCCTCACGAGCACGCGTGCTGTTCCTTTTCAGATGACGATTCAATGGGGGGAAATTTCTAAACAAAACCCCTTGTGCTATTACTGGAACCGGCTAAACTGGTTTGCTCTTCAGGTATATAAATACTGCGGAAATATACCCACTCATGTCAGCTGTTTCTGGCATGCCCTCCCTCGCCCCTTCCCCTTGCCAACTTTCGCTCTCAATCTTTTCTCTTCCTTGATGTCTGTGATGTGCTCTTTAAGGCTACTTGATTGCTTCCTTGGACTCCCAAGCTAAATTGAAACATGACGTTGAACAAAGTCCCTTTAAAAAAAATTTATTCTGATTCTGGCAACTTAAATTAAATATTTTTATTTATTTATTTTTTTGCGTCTTGACATCACGGCCAGGATTACCTTGGGGCAATATGTGATCGGCCGATAGACAGCAATGCAATGACATCACAAAATCGTTCGGCCTCAAATTCCAATGACCTCCAACTTAAAGGCAGTTGTATTTTTATTTTTGTCATCAGCTACACGACATGTTCATATATTTTCATCGAGCTGAAGTAATGTCGACAGCTATGCGTGCGTGGTTTGCAAATGGACATTTGTGGGGCATTTTAATCACAACACCTCAATGGCACTTGACATATCAATTACCCAAAATTTAATTATCTTAAATAATTCTCCAAATTACCAGTTAACTGTTTGGACAATCAGGTCCCCATCCTCCAGAATTCAGTGATTTGAAAAATCAAGAGATCATTGGTGATGAAGGAAAACAAACCTCTTGACCTCACTTTGATCTTCACTAAAATACAGTATGTCTGGGCCTCGGGTGGCATAACGGTCTAAGCATTCGCCCGGAGTGCAGATTGCCCACTGCAGCTGCGGTTCAAAACCCGGCTGCGCCAGCCCGGCTCTGGCTGGGAGCCCTGAGCCGGCACGAGCTTGCCGAGAAGCAGAAGGGCGTCTCTAGAAAGTAGGTGGGCGAGTTCCGTCTCGAAGGAGGCAGATCATTGCTGGCTTCAGGGAATTAGCTTGCCCTGTAGTGATGGGTGGTTTGTGGGGAGGGTTTGTGGAAATAGAGGGTATAATTGGCCATGAAATTGGGAGAAAAACTGGGAAAATCAGAAACAAATTTTTTTAAATACAGTATGTTCTCACATCTCCCTCATGCCCCAGCTCCCCCCCCACACACCTGTCTCCTCCCCCAATGGCTCAGTCATGTCCCTGGAAGATTTGGGCAGAGAAGGGTTGATGCTGATCTGGAGATTCTTGTTTCCAGCGGAAGGAATGACAACATTCTAAGCCCCCACCCTTTATTAAAAAGGCTCTGTGATTGGTCACCTTCCCAAGGCTCCGATTGCCCCCCCCTCCCTCCTCCCCCACCATTTGTGGTGGTACTCTCTCACGCTCGCTCTCCTACAAGAAACAGTGAAGATATTGTGAGTCTTTTAATGAAAAGAAAAATGCCAAAAGTAAAGATGGATAGCCACTGGTAGATCCAAAATCACTTGATCCCGGCCCTTGATCTCCCTGGTGCAGCAACCACGTTGGTCAGAAGCTTCGCCCGCGCTCGTCTCGATTCCTCTAATCATTTAGAAACCCGAGGAAAGCTCGTTTGAGGGCAGCCTTGGCTTCCATTCGGCCCATAACTCACCTGAGACCCACCTCTGGGTGGACGCTAAAGCCCTCTTCCTCTCCTGACCCGTTTATTCCTGGCTATTTATAAAAGTCGAATAGGTCCAAGCGAGCGTTTTCCCACGCTGCACTGCAGCAGCCCACACAAGAGAGACGCGGAAACAAGGCGGCCCTCTTCCTCGGGCTCGCTCATGTGACGTTTCTGAGCCGGGGGCATAAATCCTGACTCTACCGGGTTTATTTCTTCTTTTACCTCTTCTCTTTTTTTTTTTTTACTCAGGAAAGGATATCTGAGGTTTGGCAAGGTGAGACAGAGCTGATTGATCTCTCTGCTCCCTCTCTCTCCCTCCCTCCCTCTCGCTTCCTCCCTCTCTCTCCTCCCTCTCTCTCCTCCACTCTCTCCCTCCGCTCTCTCTCTTCCTCCTCCCTCTTCCTCCGCTCCCTCCAAGTTCGTTGGGGGAAGGTTATAATTGGCTTCCAAATTGGGGAGAAAAATGGGGAAAAATGAAACAAAATGTAAAAAAAAAAAAAAAAGTGCCATGGGATCTGTGACCACAGTGAGTCAGGACCTTGGTTTAACGTGTCATCGGAAAAGGACAGCGCAGCGCCCCTGTCACTGCGCTGGGGCATCCGGGTTTTATTTTATTCAGATGGAAGAGTGTCTCCCATTGACCCATCAACACCTCTTCCAGCAGCAGCTTAGTTTTCCCAGCAGGTGTCCATCCAAAGCGGACCCTGTTTAGCTTCAGCTCTCTGAAATGAGAAGGCCACCGGCTGGTGTGGCTGACGGCCATCAGTCTTTTTATTTCTGTTTTTGGCGAAGGAGTGGTTGTAGTACAGCCCTTGGATGCACACTCAGTTCAGTCTGTTACCTGAAATACATGAGGCATTCCTGTCGTGAGGGAACGCAGGTCATCGATTTCTTGTTCAGTCTTCTGCAAATGAAATATGAGCATAGAGCAGGGTTGGGCAAAGAGGGCCGTATCTGTTTCTGGATTTCATGCCAACTTATGTTCTTAATTATTTAATTAGCCCCGAACATTTACACGATCTGCCATTTTAGTTTAGTTTTCTGTTAAGCTCACGAATGACAGCTCAAGACTGCTCTTGTGTCCCTGTATGAAGTGTTTACTGTAATCTAATCTGAGAGTGAACCGGCATTAATGCGTACAGCTATTTAGCTCATTGAGCCAGGTTATTTGGTAGAAACAAAAGCCTGCATATACACCGGCCCTCCAGGACTGGAATTGCCCACCCCTGTGCTAGAGGGTTCAATAGACTCATCTGGTTTTATCTTGCCAACCCTTTCTCCACAAATAGGATTAGTCACAAATTAAGCTAATGTGAACACATTTCAAATGCTGAGATTTAATTAAATGTCTGTTCATTGGCTGTCACTTTTTATTACTGTTCTAGGGCATGTAAAGTGCACAGTAAAAAAATACCAATTAGAATGCTCTTTAAATTAAAATAGTTTTTAACAATGTACCCATACAGGAGGTATTAATGAATAAGGAAGTAACTTCAACACATGAAAATAAGACAGCACCACAAAATGCAAGGTACACAAACAGAAAGGTTTATGGCTTTAGCACAGAGAAAATGTTTAAGTTTAAGGCTTTAAACACAGAGAAAATGCATATTCTTATATAATGACTCCTATGGTATATGTGTTAGTTGCAAAAACCTGCCTTGAACCTTGTGATACATTGGAAAACAATATTGCTAAGAAATACTTTTTTTTCTACATTTACATTTTCAAAATGAATGATTATTAAACTAGGCTGTTTGAAGCACCAGGATCTATATTTTAACTATCTTTTAAAATGCACATCGTTGGCTAGGCTAGGAACGCTAAGTGCCATGTTTAAATTTGTCAAACCATTTTAATTGGAATGGATGTTAATTGAATAGCTGTAGGTTTGTCAAATGTGCAGGATCTTTTTCACTGTGTTCAATTTACAAATCTCTCAAAAGTTTATCTACACCAACCATTTGTGGCTGCTGAAGGTGAATCAATATGAGTCTTGACAAGGTATGTGTAGGGACAGTGTAGACGGTGCACTTTTGTGCTGGTTTGGGATTGTTAAATAAGTAGTTTGTATTCTCTGTTAAGGCAATGGGTGACAATGGCTTCTTTCTTCTTTTTCTTTCAGATTTTCCCCCCATTTTCTCCCAAATTTATCTTTTCATGTCAACTATCCCCCCCTCGTATTGTGAGCTCGCTGCCGTAGTCCTGAGACTGGCAGTGACAAAGGCGATGTACCGCCTCCTCAAGAGCTGGAACTCGCCAAGCTGTCAACTGTGACTCCCTGGGGCGGACAGCCCCCTAGTGGCACTCATGGCCAGAGCCGAGCTGGCGAGGCTGGTGGAATCTAACCCCGGTCACTGTGGGCAGCATGTGTCCTGGTTGCACACTCTTACCGCTACACCACCCGGGAGGCACAATGGAATTTATTTTTAAATAAAAAAAAATAAAAATAATTTATAATTAATTTTTTCCCCGTTTTTCTCCCAATTTGGTTGCCAATTAAACCCTCTATTTATTTAAATTCCCCACCCCCACGAGTCCGTCGCCCGTCCTCCGGGAGTGAGACACACATTTCCTGGCCTCTTCCGAGACGGGAATTCTTCCACCGCCTAACCTTCCTCGACGGACTCGTGCCCGCTCTCCCTCCCCCTCCCCGGAGGCGGACAGCCAAATGCTGCCTCCGATCGGGCTGACGACCAGGGCCGGTCTGGTAGAGACGCGGGTTTCGATCCGCGTCCCTGACGGGCAGCGCACACCACTCCGCAGCGTGGTGCGTTAGACCGCTACGCCATCCGCCAGCCTCTGAATTTATTTTTAAACGTCACTGATGACTTCCTCATCTGGCTGCAAGGAGAATGTTTTCACTGACATATCTGCCGTACATACATGGCTGAACTTGGATAATACCGTAGCAAACATGAAAAATGAACAAAATACATGGAGTGTAATAGAGTTAACATATTAGTGAGGGCCCTTCCCAAAGTACAGTTCAGTTCCACCCCATGAGGCTATTCCACACCATTTTCTTAAAACATCTTAAAACATTTTGTCGTCCAATGGTGTCACATCATGTTTAGAAATACACTGTACATTTACATTTTAGGCATTTAGCAGACACTCTTATCCAGAGCGACTTACACAGTTTACATTTCTTTACATACAATCCATTTATACAGCTGGATGTTTTACTGAATCAGTTCAGTAAAATACAGTATGTACACGGCAGTGTCCCACCTGGGAATTGAACCTGCAACTTCTGAGTTACAAGCCCAGCTCCCTAACCATTACACTACACTGCCAGCCCCACTGTAACACTGGTGTAACTGGCTACTAAACTGGGATAAAATGGGATAAAATCAGAAACAAAATCTTACAAAAACTAAAGAAATACACTCTATCCCCATGTACGTATTTCGTCTGCCATTTCCTCTGGTGGGAGCCAGTGACCCAGAAAAAAAAACCCATCGTGAAGAGACAATGTGCATCAAGCAAATGTTGAAGCAACAGCACTGGGCTTGAGTGGTACAACACGATAAAACAGTGACACCCATACTTCCTGACCATTTCATGACTTTATACTGTGTACATTAGACAGTGTGCACGTACAATAAACGCTTTCTTTGCGAAGTACATGTGGTTTTACAGCAACAGCCATAATATCAAGGCACATTTTTCAGCGCTATTCCACAGGGCTGCTTCATTTTCTAAATGGGCTTCGGTAGTTTGAAGCACACATGCATCAGGAACAGTTTAGCGCTTCTGTGTTCCCGGCGCCCTGTGACTGAATACAGAAGTAATCCACTCACTTGGACGATTCTTCGTTTACAGCCCGTTCCCAGAAGCAATTCCCTTTGAATCCAAATCCAAGGACACTCAATTTTTTGTGCTGATCCTCCCCCCCCCCTGTCAAATCTCATATATTAACAGATACAGTTTTACTTCGGAAAAGGTGAATTTGAAGTCAGTTTTCCCTCGAACAGTGCTTGGATGATTTGGACTGGCTTCAGGGGAAAGCATTTTTATCTTGGTGCAAAGAAGTCCCCCGCACTCCTTTCTCCCAGATTAACACAGATGGGTCGATAGATCATAAACAACGTGAGGGGAGATCATAATTGAGTCAAATGCTTGTGTTTAAATACGAGTGTGGAAGTTAACCTCTGATGGACTGGAATGGAACACACACACACACACACACACACACACACACACACACACTAAAATGTTAATGCCAATATATGGATGGGGATCTGCAATTAATTTACGCGATTTGTCCGTGCTATTAATAGTTGCGCTGTGTGACGCATCTGATTTGCCTTGTGTGGCTTTGAGCAGAGCGGGTGGAACATGAACTCGAAATCCTGGCCGTTTCATGTGAAGCCAGACAGCCAGAGAGGAATTATAAATCACACCGGGCCGGTTAGGGTTACACGGCGAGTTAGCCGAACGCTCTGTGACATAGGCCTCGGACAGAGCCTTTCAGAACTTCACTTCACGAGGTCGGATGCAGGAGGGGTGTGTGTGGTGGGGGAATGAAAAAGGCTTCGACAACTTGCACTTGACATGGTGGCGAGGGGAAGGCTTTGATAGCAGGCCTCCTAATCCCTGGTTTTAACTGGAAAAGTCACGTTCCTTACTGGCGCCTTCCTCTGCGAGTCGAGCCCCTGCCCCCCAAACACTGCTTTAGATGGTCGGGCAGAGGAATAAAGCGGTGTCAATTACAGACGGTTGCTTTTACGCAATCTCAGAGGACACCTTTTTGCAAATGGAAACTGCTGTAAACTAACCACAAGAAAAATAGTGTTGCGTGGTGATAATATACATTGCAATGTGGAGAGTTTTTTTTTCTTTTTCGTTTGAATATTTGAGCATGAATGTGAATGTTCGCTCGTGCAGGGCTTTTTTTTCAAAGGAATTAACGCTGACCTGAGCTGACAACAACATTTTGGAGCAGGTTTTTGATGCCAGTGTTGAAAACCTTGTGCTTCTGAGATTTTACCCAGTTCTTAGAGAGTGGAACTTGACTCTTTTAAATTTTTGTAAAGTCAGTTAAATGTGAGACGTATTGGGATTATTAAAGGAGCAAACCATCTCAGGTCACAAAGACCAAAAAGTTTGTTATTGCAAACAACATGGGTGGCATTCTGTAAATAAAGGTGAGGGAGATCTTTTCTTAATTTGGTGCACACGCTTTTATTACCCTTTTCAGGTTTTTTTGGGGTGTTTTATTTTTTCTTTCTACAATTTGACCACTTGTAATGTGGGCAGTGCGCTAGTTTCTGCTATATTAAGGGGTAATCCTCTGGCCCAGACAAAGTTTATTGGATAATGCCATAATAGCACAGTGCGCACGCATACCAGCGCTGAGGGACACCACAGAGACATGGGCAATCCCCCGTTGTACACAGATCAGAGACGGGGGGGAGAGCCGGCGGGTTTATCTGTGTACAGAAAACGCTCCAGCGAGCGATGCGGTCGCTGCTTCACACTTCAGACGTTTCACGGTGTTGTCCTATGGTCTGGCGGTCCCGCTCGTGAGCCGCGCTGCCCCCGCACCGTCGCGTAGCCTTTTTGCCCCGCGTCTGCCTCGTACTTCTACTTACACAGAGTCCTCTGCTCGTCAGACAGAGGAGTGGTCAACCTTTCACAGGGCCTCGGGTGATGTAACGGTAAAGGCACTCGCCCGGAGTGCAGGCTGCCCACTGTGGCCAGGTGGTTTGGTACCCGGCTGCGCCAGCCCGGCTCTGGCCAGGAGTCCTGTTCGGGGGGACGCCGATTGGCTGTCCGCCCCAGTGGGGGTGGGGTGGGGGAGAGCCGGCACAAGCTCGCCGAGAAGCGCGGAGGGCGTCCCTGTAAAGACAGGTGGGCGAGTTCTGTCTCGGAGGAGGCGGATCATCGCCGGCCTCAGGGTATTAGCTTGCCCCGTAGAGACGGGCGGCGGGCTCATGGGAGAGGGCAAATTGAAGAAATAGAGAGTACAATTGGCCACCAAAACGTGGGGGAAAAATCTGAAATAAATTTTAGAAAAGAAAACACCTTAGCTGCGTAGCCATCCACAGTATATACTGTATATTCAACCATAAAGCCTCGTTCATCATACGTCTGTTCCATGAATTCTGGATGACTTCACTTAGCAAACCGCATCATAGAATAAGTAGAAGTGTTCCAAAAACAAGCAGTATAAATGGTCCAGAACGCTCGGGCACTGTCTTCTGATGACCTGCTGAAAACACGTAGAGCACCTGCAGAATAAACTACAAATAAAGCGTAAACTGACATGCTTTTACTTTCATGGACTCTTGGCTGTTTAGTCAGTTTTTGGGTGGTGGTAGCAGTGAGAAAGGTAGGGGTAGGTGGGGGGGCCGGGGGATTGAGGGGCACAAATTGGGCAGACTTTTGTTATTGAACAACCAGGTAATGACGACATCCAACATCTGGCGGCGTTTTATGTTTCACAACAACGTGAATGTGAACCGGTCTCGAGGGTGAAAAGGGCACCATTTTAATTCCAAGTAGATACTGCACAATAGGTGACAGAGCTCGCCCACGTCGCACAAGTATAGGCAACTTACTCACTCCATGTACATTACCTAATGCATGTTCGGGGTTACCAAAACAGACCCTCTGCTCCAGCTCATTTATTTTACCTGAAAGTCGCTTTTTTGTTGATTTGATATATAATGATCAGTGATAGGTATTAAATGGGCTCTGAAAAAGAATCTGTTTCCCATGCCGGCGTAGAGTGGTTACACTTTTTATTGGCAGTGGCAGGCGGCGGTAGACAGTGAGCTTAGGAGGTCTAAGCTGGGACAATTCTGTATTGTTAAGGCCGAGGCCAGAGCGCAGGTATATAACGTAATTGTTATTATACTGCAAACCTCTGGAGGAGTGTTACGGTGTGTGTGTGTGTGTGTGTGTGAGAGTGTGTGGGAGGGGGTGTACATTTTTCGACGTAACAAAATACAGTAATGAAAACAGGAGGGTAACACAGTGGGGTATTTATGCTTGGAAATGGCTAGTTCTCTTCCCTCTAAAACCACTCCAAGTCTCCATGAATCAAGGGGACTGAAGGCCTGTGCTTCCCCCAAACTGCTTTTTCGAGTTTTGCAAAAGATTTCCAAAAGAGTTTGGGGTCATGGCCTCTCCTCTCCTCTCCTTTCCTCGCCTCTTGCAAGGCAATTGCAGCACAAAATGCACCTGTAAAAAAAAAAGAATATTTTTACCATTATGCTTCCTGGTCAAAACTGAGTAAATATTACCACTCACAAATATGCTTCAGAATGAGGATGATGATGATGATTATGATGACACAACAACAGTGCTTGTCTGCTGGACCGTTTAAAAAAAGGCCTATTGACATGAAATACATTATGCCGCATACTGAATACATATCTTCGTAAGGGAATAATTGCTCTTGTTGATTTAGTGATGTCATTTTGCAGTTGCTTCACACACGGCCTTGGTTTGATACTGTAGTACCAGGTGATGACAACAGTTGTCATTGGTTTATCAGTTGTCTCGGCTATTTTGGAGAAGTGGTGAGAGATACGGGATTACCTCACAGGATTACCATTACCATTCATAAACAATGTTTATCCATACAAAATTAACTAGCCAGCAGCAGTAGGTTGGGGTTCAGAAACTAGGCGGTTTCTGAACTGTGTCAAGTTCTCAGCCTAACCCAAATTTCCCTGGTCAAAATCCAGTTGTATTAATTTAAACAGACATAGCCAGCAAGCAAATGACGTAATACATTGACCTTTGATGGATCTGTCTCTTCAGTTATCACTTCAGTAACGATGGAGAACGGAGGAGAAAATACATAACCCAAGACTACGAGGAGGTAACTCAAGATCCGTTCATTTTACTCATGAAGAGCTTACGGCTGGAGGTAGATCCCTCATTTCTGCTCACACGTTGCGTTGCCTCTTTGCTGCCGAACACCGAAGTTATCGTCATGGTGCTGGAACTTCAGTAATCGCGATGAACATGAACATGAACATGAAAACATGAAGTAGATGTTTTTTTGGCGTGAGAGGTGATTTCATGAACATAATTCAAGGTTCAACGTGTTACAGATGTGAGCACAAAATAATAAAGAGTAGAAGTGCACAAACACTGGTGTGGGAAGGTTCCAGGGACTTTCCTTGTCTCGTCTCCCCAATAATGAAGGCTTTTAAATCCACAGGGGGCAGGCTGACTCATTCAGAGTCGTAAACATTTGAAGTCAGAGTGAAGACGGGAAGGGTGGAATATTCTCAAAACTCAAATAATAAAATGCTTGTATTTCATATTTTATCTGAACATTATAACATAAAAATGCATGGCGACGAGAACGGGCCGTTCAGCCCATCTAGGCTTGTCGCTTCCCAGTCTAGAGAATATCCAGTCCTGCATCAAGCCTGACCTCTGCCTCTACTTCCTGACCTGGCAAGCTGTTCCACACATTCACAGCTTTACTGGCTAAAACAACACGATATTAGTGTGAAACAATACAATATTGGACTAATTTCCACCTGTGGCCTCTTGTTCTGCTGACCCCACTTATCTTAAAAAATCTTTGATAGTTCACTTTGTTACTCCCTTTTATGAAGCTTGAATAGATTACGTGTCTTAAGTCTAGCCTCACAACTTTTACCTTTCATAGCCGGTACCAATTTAGTTGCCCTTCTTTGTATTTTTTCAACAGCTTCGATATCTTTCTTGTAGTGCGGTGCACAGAACTGCACACAGTGCTCTAAGAGAGGTCTGACAAAGGCATTATATAACATTAATAAAACCTCCTTTGGTTTATACTCAATACTTTTTGCTATACATACCAGCATCCTGCTGGCCTTTTTCACTGCTACAGCACAATGCTTAGATCCTGATAGACTTTGAACAACCGCTACTCCCAGGTTAATTCAAAATTTTCTCCTCCCATAAGATACTCCTGTCTTAAATTCCCCACATCCATAAACTTTACATTTAGCAATATTGAATACGACATGTTTCTGCCCACTTCTGAATTTTGTTTAAATAATCTTGGATGACCTTAGAGAACATTAGATAACATAATGAAGCATAAGAAAGCCTGCTGAATGACAGAGGGGTCACACTGGGTGACGCGTGTCTTTGTGGTAGTCTCAGACAGTGAAAACCTGGATGTATGTAATATAATATAATATATATGCCATTTAGCAGACACTTTTATCCAAAGCAACTTACAGTAGTGAATGCATACATTATTCAGTATATGTGGTCCCCGATGCGAATCAAACCTACAACCTAAGCGTTGTCAACGCCATGTTCTACCTACTGAGCCACACAGAACCAGATGTCACAAAAATAAAACTTATATCAGATCTGTGCTCTTGGTGAACGTCCAGGTATCTGAAAAACAAGTTCTTAGTGATTTTTGGGGTCAGGCCAGGTGGGCTGTTTTTTTGGTGAGGGCTGTGTGCGTGGGCAGGGCACCCAGGGGCCTCCCGACGGCAGACGCAGTCTTTGGTTTGCACTTGGACCTCAAGGGCTCAGGCACCCGGGGGTCGCAGTCTCGCTCCCCCGACCGCAGAGCAGCCCAGAGTCTGGTCCCTGCACTCACCCGCCTCAGCTCAGATGCAGGGGGCGACCGTGCCAGCTGGAGCCGGGGGCAAGCCCCACACACAGACACCGAGAGTGTGCCAGCCTCTCCTGTACCAGGGCCTCCATCACCCCAAACCTCAGCGATTACCATAAACTACCTCCCCATCGCCAACACATACACAACATAACTCACAGTCTGACTTTTTTTTATTTTTTTTTTTTTTTTTTTTTTTTTTTTTTTTCTTGTTTCTGCCTCTCCTTCCAGACTCTCTTCTGGTAAAGATAGCTCAGTAGTAAATGTGTGTGCATGTCCCTCTCTCTCTCTCTCCCTCCCTCTTTCCCTCTCTTTTTCTCTCTCTCTCTCTCTCTCTCTGCTCTCTCTGCCTTTCTCTCTCTCTGCCTCTCTCTCTCTCTCTCTCTCTCTGTGTTTGGTGGGCAGTGGTGGAGACTGTTGACGATGGTGGGATTCCACACGCTGGTAAATCCGTGGTGGCTCCCCTGTCTTTTTTGCGGCGATGGTGATGTCATTTGTCTGTCTGTGGACTGGTCCTTCCTCACGGTCCCGGCTCCAGACAGCCCGTGCGATAGGGATCGCCATGGTGATGGGCCAACGTTTGTGTGGGTGAGGATGTCACAGCTCTGGAACTGGGCCTAAGACTTTTTTATTTTACAGTTCTTACAACCTCGACAGCACATTTTTGTGCCACGCAGCCGTTCACAGGTTTCCATCTTGACCTGCATGTTGTTATTAAAATATATATATATGTTTTTTGTGACGGGTTGTTATTTTCTGCAGTCAAAATATTTATATGTAGGTATTTTTTTTAATGTATTGTCCACAGGCCTTTTTTTCTTTTAAAAACATTTTCTCCTTGATGAGGAATGGTTAGATGCTGTGAATGTTAAAACATTCCTTTAAAAACTCCTGAGTAAAAAAAAAAAAAAAAAAAAAAAGGGAATACATTTTGGCATCTCTGCGCTTTTTACAGTTTGAGTTTATGCGTTTGACAGCCGTGCTATGAATAGCAGCGGTGGGCGTTTTTCAGATCTGCGTTGTAGGGAACGTCTGTGGTGGCTGCCTGAGAACCACAGAATTTGCTTGTTATGATACCAAAGCACAGAAAAATGATCTGAGCCTGATGGTGGGGAGCTTCACATTCGGCAGAATGTTGTTCCCGATATTACCGCCACGAGCCAGAGAGGCTTATGGTACTGGCAGCACTGTGGGTGATGAGTCGGGCCTAATCATATGTGGGGTGCGGTGTCCAAAACAACACACAAACTAATCTGACCGATTTGTTTCAGGACAGAATCCCTGTGCAAAAGATTGAGACTGTTGAGATGGGTTGAGAGGGTTTGGGGGGTGGCACACCTGAATAATTTCAGGAAAGACAAAATTGAAAAAAAAACACGGCAAGGTCTGAGAAACCCAAGGGGATGTTGACTGATTGACTGCGCTTGCGTCCATTACAACCAAAGCCAAATGCCAAAAGGCTGCATTAGTAACCCCAGCTGAAAGGCCTAAATCCACTAGATCCCTGAAAATATAGATAAATGAATCCCACCCTGACAGACACAACATTATGGAAGAAGCTGTTCTTAAATGTCTTTGAATTAAAAAAATGACAACATGCGATTCGCCTCGGTTCCCCTTAGCAACAGCCAGACAAAGCTCAGTCCTGGGACGGCCCCAGCTGTGTCACATTTAAACGAAGACGCCCTGAGAAACAGAGAGGGGGGTCTGTGGTTCGATCGAAACCATTGATGAGATTTTCCAGAGAAATGTGACAGTGACCGTCCCGAGCGTGCTCTCCCCCCACCCACCAAGACTCTCGCGCTGTTTAGAGGCTCAGCCCCACAGCTCGACGGCCCACAATGTAAACCAGAGTCGACCGCAGTGTCTGGGAGCGAGAACGCACGTCATAGCAAGCGCCCGAGACTGGCGGTAATCAATCCGTCATGTCCCAGCCATGACTTTTTGACGGTATAGTATCACTTATGAGGTCATCGCTGCTATATTTGTACCCAATGCAAACAAAAAGCTGTTCCCACTTGCTGTAAGCAGGCAGGAGAAATTAGCAAGGTGGCGTAATGGTCCAAGCATTCGCCCCGGGACTGCAAGTTGCCCACTGCAGCCACGGTTTGACAGGAGCCCCAATTGGGGGTGGCGCGATAGACTGACCGCCCCAGGGGGAGGGAAAACTGACACGAGCTCGCCAAGGAGCAGTAGGGCGACCTTGTAAACATAGTTGGGCGAGGCTTGTCCTGTAGATGTGGGCGGCTGGTTTGTCAGGGAGTGTGACTGTGAAATAGAGGGTATAATTGGCCACCAAATTAGGAGAAAAACGTGGAAAAAATCTGAAACAAATTTTTGTTATTATTCACCGGACTAAGGTGGGAACAGAGATTTTAACAGATGAATCCGTGCGATTTGGGATAGAGTTTAGGGAATGGGTGGGGGCACAGGCTTCCCCCCCGAGCCTCAACTGATTAGACGTGGAGAGATCCTGACATCCGTGGATCTGTTTTTCTTTAGCGACGGCTACTCACCGATGAGTGATTCCTGCAGCCTGTTGCAATTTGTCACTCGTCTCTACAGGGCGTTGCTACAGAACAAGAGATGTAGCCGAGGTCCACAAGCAATCAAGCATCATCCTCTTCTTCCTTTGCAGTTGCTGGTATTGCAGTTGAAAGTACCCTTCCCTACTTTCTATTGATGCCCTTCCACTCCTCAGTGAACTCGTGCTGGCTCTCCCTCCCCCTCTCCCCCCCAATCGCCGTCCCCGATCGGGGCTCCCGGCCAAAGTCTGGCAAAGTCAGATTTCCGGGCGAATGCTTAGACCATTACGCCACCCGAGGCCCCGCTTGGGTAATATTAATTTTAAATAATAATTTAAGAAGAAGAAGATTATTTAAGAATAACATGGTTATCATTATTATAATTTGTTTGCTAAGGAGACAACTCTTATGCAGAGCAACTTTTTTGACATCCTGGCATCGACGGGGAAATGGCTGCCTGCCACTGGAGGAATAAGACTACAGTTCCCAGCAGCCTGCAGTCCCACCTGACGACCAGCTGAAGGCCATAAAGAAATTGTGACTACTGGCAGCTGAAGGCCATTTAGAGGACTATTTAAAGGACTGTTTTGTGTCACACTAAGAAAGGAGTAGGTTGGTGTGTTAGAGTGGTGGAGAGTGGATGAGAATTGTTTTGGATTGTGATTGGGTTGAACTTGGATTGTTTTGAGGACCCGGTTTTGTGTACCGACTTTGGATTGCTTGAAGAACTGGATTGGATTTTGACTTTGGATTATGGATTTAGACAAAGATCAGGATTGTGGACTTGTGGACTGTGTTTGTTTTTTCGATTACCCCACCCTTTTGTGTTTTTGTCAAGATTCCCTTTAATAAAATCCTTGTTTTGTTTGAATACTGCCTCCTCTGGGCTATTCAACTTGCCTGTGCCCTCTGAAAAGGCCCTTGAGTGCCGCCCCGCCCCAAGGGACACCACAATGCATACTGTATTTATACAGTTGGATATTTACTGCAGCAAGTGCTTATGGCAAATGCCCCAGGCCACAGTACCGTACAGTTCTCTCACTGCCTTAGGTCAGCTTGAGAGTCAATTTACAATAAATTCAGCAATGTATTGTAAGGAGTACTATGTCAACCAGTTATCACATGTCATTTATATTAAATTAACAACATGACATTTCAGAAATGCTTCTCAGGATATTTAATGTAATAAAAAAATCAGAGCAGCTTGATGGCTACTGTTTAACACAAAAAATAACCAGTTTCCTTTGTGATCTGTTGGGTGTAGCGGTTTATTTAGTGAAATCAGTTGCTCGAAACGCAGACATGAAATTGCTCTCATCGCCCTTATTTTGACGCCAGCTTGACAATGAAATTCACAGGGAGGGCCCTGCGCTGTGAAGGGTTTCCTCTGGCTTATGTAATTAAGGAAATCATAGTCTGTTCTTTTACTGCCGTGCCTTTGTGTTCACGTTAAACTAATCTAATTGCGCTCATTTTTGTTCCCACTTAGTGACTGATCTGAAGTTGTAAACATGCTCTGCGGCCGTGTCTCATTTTACTATGACAACGGCAGCCTCTGGAATTACCACTGCTGCTACTGTAGGAACAACATCGTAAAACTTGCAGTGGTTCAATTTCCTCCTCCACCATTTTGGCTCAACAGAAAATTAAGAGTAAAAAATAAAAAAATCTAATCGAATAGCATTATTTTTTAAAATACATTTTGTTTCAGATTCTTTCCTGTTTTTCTCCCAATTTGGTAGCCAATTATACCGTCTATTTCTTTCAATTTACCTTCCCCCCACGCCCACCACTCGTCCTCGGAGGCAAGCCAGTTTTTTCCGTACAGGGACGCCTTTACGGTTCTCGGTGAGCTCATGCCAGCTCACCCTCCCCCCTCCCTCTGGGGCGGTCAACCAATCTCTGCCCCCGATCAGAGCTCCTGGCCAGAGCCGGACTGGCGCAGCCGGGTTTCTAACTGCAGCTGCAGTGGGCAACTTGCATTCCGGGTGAGGCCGTAAAACCATATTCTGATGGAGCCCGTATAACTACAGTCAGAGCTACAGGAGTAGAGTAGGGATCTGATCAGTGTAAAGAAAGAGAACAAAATTCCCCCCTTCCCCTAAATGCTAATTCCCAGCCAAAGGATCACTTTGAAATACTTTTCACAATGGAAACATCATTTTTTTTCAGTGACTTTAAAATCCAAAATGTTACATTATATCTCTGTTTAATTATTTTTTTTTTTATCACAGCAACACAAACTGATGGGGGGAAAAATAGGATCTGGTGTTGCATTCACAGTCATGCCCTGCAAGGGTTACATAATCATAATCATAATCATAATCATAATCATAATCAGGGCACATGCAGCACAAGATGGCACATGAAGCACTGCAAAGGCCCACGTCTGTACCACCAGCACCAAAAACTGAAAAATTTGCACTGAGCTTTTCATCACTTCTTTATTTCTGACATCTGTTTTAACAAAGTGGCCGTTTCTGCACAACCTTAGGGCCGTGTTGACTCTTTTTTCCTGACCCTTATTTACACATCGGATAATTTGGAAAAAGACCATATAGAGCATATCAAGTTAACGTGGCACAAGTTAAATGTTTGTTACAGTCCGAGAGGCTTGCCCACCCAGACCTGCGCTGTTGGCGCGCGGAGCTGGCAGGGGTGCCTGACAGCATTTATTTTAAACGGTATGGAGGGCCGTCAGGTTTTCCACTTTTCGTGAGGGGGAGGGGAGGCACTGCTAAAGCAAGGAGAGAAAAATAAATGCAGATACCGTTAAGGCTAACTGAGGTGCTGAAATTCAACGGAGGGGGAATACGTTGAAGAGTGAACAACAAATATGCTACACTCCTTTTAAACTGCTGTAACTTTGTTTTCATTTCGGATGTCGTTCTCAAAATATATATTTTTCACGACAATTTAATGAAAGTCTCATTGTTTGAATAGGTTTTTTAAACGATGCTTCCCAGAACGTTTCAGCAGCTTGTTGCATTGTTTATTGTTGTTAATGCGAGGCATTTTATAGGTCAATGTTGTCAAAACTTTGAATGTCCAAACTGCCTGAGTTTGGATGCCGTGAGGAAATATCCGCAGAGCCACTGAAACATTGCACAGAATGTTGCCAAGTGGAAAGGAGGAAAGTACCACAAATCAAGATGTGAAAAAATAATGAAAGCTTTTAGATATTGGCCCAGAGCTGGCTGTGCGTGAATCATTCACACTCATGACACAAACCTGGTCCTAAACTGATGGAAGATGTTTCCTCGAGGGGCGGCAGATAGCGTAGTGGTCTAACACACCATATTTTGTCTGGTCGGATATGGTGTGCGCTGCCTGTCAGGGACGTGGTTCGAAACCTGTCTCTACCAGACTGGCCCTGGTCATCAGCCCTGTTCGGGTGCAATGTTTGGCTGTCCGTCCCAGGGGGAAGGGGGAGGGTGAGCCGGCTTGGGTCCGCCGTGAAGCACGTAAGGGAGTCTCCAGAATGTGGTGGGCGAATTCTGTCTCGAAGGAAGCAGAGTTTGCTGCCCTCGGGGAATTAGCTTGCTTCGTAGAGACAAGCGGCGGACTTGTGTGGGGAGGGCAAATCAAAATAAATAGAGGGTGTAATTGGCTACAAAATTGGGAGAAAAATGGGAAAAAATCTGAAACAAGATTATTTAAAAAAAAATAAAGATGTTTCCTCTGTTTGTTTTTTGGTCTGGGCTGCAGGGGCTGGGGGGGTCTTCTTGGCCTCTTATTGTTTTAAGATTTAAAAATATGGCCATATTGTAATGCATGAGAACAACCAGATAGCACTTTGGCATTGTGATGTCATTGTCATGTAAGAATGTTGGGAATGTGGGCTGCTGAGTGGCTCCTGTTAAGGCACTGGTATCAAATCCACACTGTTAAGACACTGTTTAGTGTGTGATGACCAGCAGCCCTTCTAGTGTGTGGATGGGTCTGGTATCAAATCCACACTGTGCCAGCGACTGTGACCATCAGCCCCAGGGGAGACAGGGATAGCATCACCCAGTTGGCTGGATTTGTCGGCTGGACCTCGTTGCACACCAGCGATGAGAAATGAAGCTGTACAAAGCTGTACACGAAGCGTCTTCCTCCAGCTCATGTATGCGCAAGCTTTAACATTGTGTGTTTCAGAGGAGAGCGCGTGCTTGTCTACGCTCTCCCGAATTCACAGTGGATGTGGCAGCAAGCACGGCTTAAGAATGTGATTGGGCTTCCCAAATTAGGAGTAGAAGGGGAAACAAAAGCATAAAACAAAGAATGCTGGGAAGAAACCCCACTCCAGACACATGATAGTGGACTGTGGGAGTCGCTCTCAATAGGCAAGACTGGCTGGGTGTTGCAGTTTCATGAATTTCACCTAAATAAGTTGAGGAGAAATGATAAGGATGAGATTCAGACCAAGCCCTAATAAGTGTGGAGCCAACTGAGGACATCTCTTTTTGTCGCAACTCTCTGAAAGTAAACATATTTGTTAAGGAGTGTCTTGACTCGAAGCAAGTAGAAAGGGGAATAATTGAAAAAAACATTTTTTTTTTAAAGCATTCATAGAGAGTATGAGTCAGATTTTTTTGAATTATTATTATTAAAAAATCCTCATTTCCTTGTCATTTTAATAGCTGTATACATTTAGGGAGTTAGGGTTAACTAACTACTTGGTGAAACGTCACATTCTATTAAAAGCTGCCTTGATCCCCAGTCTGGTTCAATAATGCCTTCCAGACTTCTGGAAAAATCTCAAGGCTAGCCTCTGTATTGGAAGTGAACTTGGAGTAAAGTGCTAATTGTGGTGCGTGCAAGCGTTTCAACCGTTCTCCCCTACACGCCGAATTCCTGAAAAATAGAATAATGCATTACTGTAGCCGTTCTGTCCAATCTGAAATTGCCTGTCATAACAGAGACCAAAATCGTCCCCGCCCCGCCCCTCTTTCAACACGTCCAGCTATTTGAATAATGTACAATTGAGTTCCATCTTTGTCCGCCTCCTCCTCCTCTCACTTCACGGAAGAGCCAGTGTTTCACATTTCCACGTGGCTGATTGAAGGGCTCCCCAGGTTGTTCAGGAGGTGGTGAGAGTGAGACTGTATATTTCAGCGCATGACGTTTTCCCTCACAGCCATTCCACTCTGGCTCCGTCACCTTTCATGAACGTGATCCGGGGGCCCTGTTTTAAAAAAAAATCAGAACGTGACCAATTGGATAAATAATTTAAGCCAACTGTCCCGTCCACACTGTCGTTTTTTCCGCCCTGATGCAAAGGCGAATGAATGGTGTGAGAGTATATCACGTATTGGTCTGTGCTTTGATTGAATCACCCCCTTATTTGTTGTTCAACAAAAGCTGGGCTCCACTCTTGGATAATTCTGGATCACATTTAAATTAAACCAACTGGTGCATGTAACTGCATCTCCATTACTTAACTGAACTGGAGATCGTGATAAATATTAAATGTCCACTGTTAGTGTTTGAGACTCTTTGAAAGCAAAATTCTGCTGGTGTTGCAATTCCAACATGACACAATTTGAACTGTTCTTGTTATGCATGGCACAAACGAAGCTATGGAGTAAAACAATTTTAAATCATGGAAATGGATCTAATAAAATCAACTGAAGACAGAGTCTATTGGAGGCAAGCCCCAACAATAACCCTGATGTAGGCTATTGGGACAAAGGATCTGTATAGCATGTTCATGAAATAATAATAAAAAAATTAGCGTTAAAGAACTGTTTCTGTTAAAGAACACAGTGTTATTTACTCACTCTCTGCTAATCACAAATCATGAGGACGAATTGCACCCTTGCATGAAAAATTAAGCCCTGGGGAAATAAGGAAGATATGGTCAGATATAGTTTGGATAGTGAAAAAGAAAATTAACTGAATATTCAGCGGGAACAAATTATTCAGCCGCCATAACCCTTGGGGTACAGCTTCTCCACCTTTGGGCCAAAACAACCTACACGTAGTCCCCTGGCGACAGAGGAAGGGAAAATAACTACTCTTGTGAAGAAAACCTCTGGTGTGTCTGGCCAAGTACGCAGGCATAAAACTTTCAGCATCACGATTTTTTTTTTTTTTTTTTTTTAAACGGGTGAGCGGAACATCTTCTAAGCACTTGCTTTTAACAACCACGGTGCCTGGCTCTTGTTTGTATGTTTTGGTTTATTAGGAGATGCTAAACATTTTTACAAAAATACAAGGTGTGTGAAGGCGTGTAGACAGTGGAGGAAATAAAGGCATTTTTCAACTGTTATGTTCAGGTTTATTTGAACAACATCAGATAGTCATCTATTCCTGCCTGACTAGATTTTTTAAAAACATTTTTGCCACATCACTGACACTTACACAAAATTACTTTCTGCTGTGTTTTTTGGATGCTTTCACGTGGATCCATAAAATTTAGAATTGCCAATAACCTGCTGTTTTATTTTATTTAGTAGGTAATTTTATTAGTGCAGTGGCAAACTACTTTAAGGCTCTCTGCGTAATGGTCTTTTTGCGTCAGTGTACTAAAGCAATATGCTGGATTTGAGGTTTGCAGTGGTGGACACTAACAAAGTACATTTACTTTACTTAAGTACATTTTTCACACATATGTGCTTACTTAAGTATTTCAATTTTTACCTTTATTTTTTTAACTTTCACTCCCCTACATTTCAAAGGCAAATAGGGTTAAATGTAGGAGTTTTTAAACACTTTTACTGGGGTAATATTTTATCAGGGTAATCTGTACTTTGACTCAAGTAAAGGGTTTGTGTACTTCGTCCATCACTGGAGGTTTGTGAGGAGACAGCACTGTACATGCAAGATCCAAACCCACTTCTGAAAATGGCAAGCTATGACTGCAGCACAGTGTCTACAGTACGATGCGTTGGTTAAGCTATGTTCAGCGTCTGCAGTCTGGACGGAATTGTGTACGCTGTTCTTTAGCATACCCACCAGGTGGGACAGAAGTTACTTGTCCCCACACCTACACAATAGGACTGTAGATCAAAACTTGATGACACTGTTACAAAGTCGTCGCTCTTACAAGGGAGTGAAAATAACGCTAAGAGGAATTTTGATTGACATATCCGCTGCATTTCACAAGCTTTCCTTTTAACAAAGACTACTATCGCCGTTCACGAAACATCACGCCGGCACGCATTTATAGAGTGCCACTCTCTTGCATTCCTGATTCCTGATTCCTGCATGCATTGCGTATGCAACCCATACACTTCCGGGTTGTTCATTTCCTGATTCAGGTAACCACCCCCCTCTCTCCATGCCTAATAAAAACCGAAACCGAAGAGAAGACCAGCTTTTAGGTAAAAAAACGAATTTACATGTCAATTATTGTGGCCATGTCAGCGCTTCTGTTTGTACCATAAATGTCGTATTTTCACCTCGGCCACTGTTCATACTCAGCTTTCTTTGCCACTTGGGTCACTTCGCTAGCAAACATTCGCAGAGTAAACAGATCTCTTGCCCAAAGCTTGAAAGTTGTTAATTCATCACTAGAAAAAAAGGTGGCTATTGTACGTAGCCGTATATATATGTTGTTTTGCCCTAGACTGAACCTTCACTTTCTGATAATGAAAATACCGCATGTGCACGAATTGAGTTGCGTTGCTAATCGCACAAACAATAGCTTCATTTATAACATCAGAGAGAGAGAGAGTAACAGAATCTATTTGTGAATGACGTCAGTTGAAAATGGTTGGTCTTCGCTGTAGGCTGTAACCAGGATGCTATAGCAGGGGTTACAAGTCACTGAGGATGTTTTAACGGATTACTGTATAAGAAATAATTAGAGAAATTGAAGTAGCTCACTACATTGACGTTTAATCATGTGTGATGTTCGTTTTCGACTGGCGTGCTGTTTACGCCATAGATTATCTTTTCTTTGAGTTTATTGATTCCATAATTAGTTGAGGTCGTTCATAAATAATGGCTGCAAGCATCTATGTCAGCCTTCAAAAGTTCAATAAACTTAAGGAAACATATTCACTCTGGGCATATAAATACGGCATGTTAGTCAATGCCTGAGGGAGCTATATTAATGTTTCAGAATTTCCAGTTGCACATTTTCCTGAGTAGCCCAGTCCTACGACGGGGTTAAAACATGCACCCATAAAAAAAAATCAATGCCAACACAGAATGTTTTCTCAGTGTGGTTTTTGATCTTATAGCAACGTTTAGAGAACATTAGCCGATATGCCATTTGATTGCTTTGTGCAAGGTACTGACAATTCATATATCACACGATGGGCACACAAGCCACGCCGCTAGCTCAACCTGAAAGGTGCGGTTTCACATAAATAAATAAAAAACGTTTTATTGACATTTTGACAGGGACACGTCGGAGGGGTTGGGGGTGGGGTGGGGTATTAAAAACACACACAGTAATGAAAATGACTAGATGCACAAAAGGTAGTTAGTCATTTTAAAGCATCAATACTTTCAACAGCGTTAACAGGAGCTTAAACAGTTTAACTGGTCGAGTATAGAAATGACTCGACAACAAGTACTATACTAATACAGACAGTTATTCCGTCTATCCCACGAGGAGGAGGAAACGTGGCTGGACCCAAAAAACTGTGTGAAAGATAAAAGTCTAAAGTGCCAACACACCCTCCTTCCTGTCTCTGTTACTTTCCACATGGGTGGGAACCGAACCAGACATGACTTCTCCCAAGAAATAGGCAGATTTTGTTTTAATGATAAACATATCTCGGGTCACTGAGGCATGTTTCCATAGTGGACAGCCCTAGACATTTTTATTTTTGGATTTATTGATTTTCGTGAAGGATCTTTCTGGGAAACAATGTTTTTTTGCAGGGTGGGACTAATTATTGGATATATGCTTATGCTGTGTTCATGGGAAGTAAATGAGGGGGGGACCCATTCTTAGGACTTTGCAGTGTGAAGGGGCTCTGATCATTTAAATTGTGAGATAATCACAAATATCCATAATACACAGTGATGCTTGAATTGAAGGAGTAATTCAGTGAATGACCTTTCATCTTTTTTGGGAAAACTTAACTTATTGAATCCCCCAAAACGATGTTTTAAGTGAGAAGTTAAAGGTTCCTTCAGATTCTTGAGTTGACATTTATTGGACTGCTTTTTTGAGTTCAAACCGCAAAACTTCAATTGGATTCAGGTCTAGAGACTGACATGGACACGTCAGGATATTGATCTTGTGCTCTGTCAACCATTTCTTAGTTTCTTCGGGCATATTTTTGGGATCGTTGTCTCGTTGGAAGGTCCATCTGCGGCCAAGGTGTAGCTTCCTGGCAGAGGGAACAAGATTGGTACATGCTTGGTGTCATGGTTCCATCTATTTTAATAAGGGCCCCAGGACCTGTGGATGCAAAACAACCCCAAAGCATTAAAGATCCACCACCGTAGGCATGAGGTGCTTTTCATCATTACTTGCATTCTTTGGACGCCAAACATAACACAGATGTGCGTGTCCAAAAACCTCGATTTGGCCACAAGACACGGTTCCAGTTGTAGTTCAGATGCAGTTTGACGAATGTCGCCTTTTTTAGGATGAGATCGATCAGGTCCCGACCCGACCCTCAGGCGTCGCCGGTGTTGGCCGAAGCTGTTCGGGGAGCGAGGCGCTGTAGGAGTCCCAGTGCAGGCTGTCATGGGTGGAGGAGCTGGCGTCCGATTCTGAGAGAGAGAGAGAGAGAGGGAGAGAGTAGAGAGGGAAAGAGACAGAGACAGAGAGTGTGAGAGAGAGAGAGAGAGAGAGAGAGAGAGAGAGAGTAGAGAGTGACAGAGAGAGGGAGACAGACAGTGACATAGAGAGGAGAGAGAGACAGAGAGAGTGACATAGAGAGAGAGACAGAGACAGAGAGTGTGTGAGAGAGAGAGAGAGAGAGAGAGAGAGAGACAGAGAGGGAGAGATGTGACATAGAGAGAGAGAGAGACAGAGACAGAGACAGAGAGTGAGAGAGAGTGAGAGAGAGTGACATAGAGAGGGAGAGAGAGAGACAGAGACAGAGAGTGACATAGAGAGGGAGAGAGACAGAGACCGGGACAGGAGAAGTGGCCACTACGGGCATTGGCTCTGCTCCGAAACTTCTTCCCTGTGGATTGTGAGAGCTTCCCGTTTGTTCTGCGCCTCTCGATTACAGTCCGAAGAGATGGCTGCTCGATGGGGGAATTGATAGCAGCTGTGTCCCGTCTTCAGCACTGGACAGCCGCTCCAGCCTCCTATATCGCCACCTCTTCTGGGGGGAGCTGGTCTCGGTCCCGGAGGGCTGCCCGCTCCCGTTCCAACAATGCTCATTGGCCGTAACTACGTACGATTATACAAAATAGTTACCGTCCAAAAAAAACTGAAATTGCTTCCAGAATTAGTTTGGCGGGACGAAATAAGGCCTCTGAACAATAATAAAATACTTCCAGCCCTACATAAAATAATTTTAGCGTGTACCATATTGTTGGACCGAGTTGCTCGAAATGTAGGTCTGTTCCGTTGGGAGTGTGCCTTCAAAGGGAGTTTGTGGTCTCTGCGACTGCAGAGTTGTAAGGCGTGCAGCTGAAGCCACCACCAGGGACGAGAGTTTCCTGTTTGTCACCTCGTTCAGATTAACTTTCAGACATTGGAGCTGTGTTTATGTGCTTTGTCCATTTAACGCGAGCTTGAACCCGGCCTGAAAGCGAGCAAGGCCACGTTGGGCTGCAGTGCGATTCGGCGGCTGTTGCAGTAATGCTGGAGTGTTGGTTCCAACCCTGCAGTCTGTAATGGCACTATAAGGGTTTCGGCCAAGAGCACAGGACGGCACTGGATCGGTCTGATGCGTGTCCATTTGCACTGGATCGGTCTGATGCGTGTCCATTTGCTGTGCGGTGTTGTTTTTATTTTGTTTGCGCTGTGACGGGACGTTGACGTATACAAACTGGGAAACTCCCCATGTTCTCAGAACATTGGAAGTTCCAGCTCTGCTGTGGTTTGATAGCAACACTCCTCAGGCCTGTACACAAGGGGGTGTGTGTGTGTGTGTGTATTGTGTGCATGTGCGTGTGTGTGTGTGTGTGTGTGAGAGAGTGAGTGTGTGTGAGTGCATGTGTGTGTGTGTGTGCTTGTGTGCGCACGGTGTGGGTGTGTGGTGTGTGTGTGTGCACGCGCGTGTGTGTGTGTGTGTGCGCGTGTCATTGACTGTGATTAAAGTTTCAGGCTGACATGTTAATTCAATTAGCGATTTGTTTTTCCATAAAATCCAGGGATGAGTCACTAGTGTTGACTCATAATCTGTAAATCCCCCCCCTGTGGGGGCCACTGTGCACCCTCCTTTCACCCAACGCAGCTGCGGAATCTCACTGCTGCATTCTCACACCCAACAGTCAACCGAGGCGAGAGCAGGAACAACACCCTCAATGAACAGTTACATCAGCTTTGGGTTCATTTAGTGCGAGTGTCCAGAACAAACAGCACTGGTCTTGCTTTGCAGAGATACCAGTTCCCACATTTTTTTAATCATCAAGCAATGCTGAGCTCTGAGCTGACCAATGCAAGGTGTCGACTCCTGCGTTGGCCTGCAGCCTGTAAGACCCTGGGCAGGCTCAAATGACTACACAGCGTCCCATTACTGTCTGCCTTTATTCTCAGGTCTCACACACAACAGCTGGTTTCAGTAGGTCTGTGTGTAGACAATATATACGCAACACAGGGCCCCGCTCCTGAAACTACACGCAACACAGAGCCCCGCTCCTGAAACTACCCCAGGCTCCTGAAACGACACACAACACAGGGCCCCGCTCCTGAAACTACACACAACACAGGCCCCACTCCTGAAACTTTTCTTTGGGGTGTGGGGGCCAAAGCAAACAGTACAGAAAAAAGGGTATTGTTAAAAGTTTTAATTCCCTTTGGGGTGTGGGGGCCAAAGCAAACAGTACAGAAAAAAGGGTATTGTTTAATGTTTTAATTCCCCCGGGGGGGAGTTAAACAATCTCGCCCGATTGCTCACATTCTCCAACAAAACCGGGGGTGGGGCATATAACATTTTAGGCTCTTTAAATCCTTTTACCAAATTCAGTTGTATTGGATTCATGGACACTGAGTCCTTTTAGCATTTTAATCTGACTCAGACTGTACCAGTGGACACTGCACCAGACACCACCAGGGTGTTTTTTTTTTTTATTTTTTTAATTTTTTAAACATTGACAGGAAAATAGTTTTATTAATCTACAAATTGTGAAGCAAACTTGTGTAAATTGGCCCACGGATTCACAACATGTGGAGTGGGACTTGTGAGGTGCGTGAAAGGACTGATAAAGAGCATTTTTGTTTGGGGAATATCAGATTTTAAAAATATACAAACAAGTGAAGTTAGCTGTTATTCAGCAGAGAGGAGTTGAGTTCGACAGAAATAACGAGATCGGCCGTCATTGCCAAATGCCAGGCAGGGCCTGTGTGGCCCAGGGGCAGATGTGCTTGTGCAGTAATTAGCTAAACGAGCAGGGCTTGTATAAGCCTAGACCCTCAGCTCCAGACAGAGGTGTTTATTTAAGTCCTTTTGCCAGGTATTTCACCAGAAGGGGACCAGTCATCTCTTTGCTACCTGCCCGTAAAGTTCCACTGTTTGCAAGTGGTCCCACTGGGTCCCAGAGCCCCGTTGGACAGACCCCCCAAGACCCAGTGATAATTTGGCCCTTTTTCTGGGAGATGGATAGCATTACAGTGAACCAAAAGAGAAAATCCATGCTTATAAAATTCAAGCATTTTTACTGAAGTGCGCAACCTAAATAACATGCCATATTTTTGAATAAGAGTTAATGGCTGTCAGCAGCCATGCAGAATTGTGAGGGGAGGCATTGGTTTGAAAAGCAAATCATTTGGGGTCCTGGGTAGCGTAGCGATCTGAACACACTCTGCCGGGAATGCGAGCTGCCTACTGTAGTCGCGGTTCGATGCCCGACAGCGCCAGACCCGCTCTGGTCAGGAGCCCGATCAGGGGAAGCTTTTGGCTGTACGCCCCAGGGGGTGGGGGGAGAGAGAGCCGGCACGAGCTCGCCGAGGAGCAGTAGGGTGTTCCTAAAGAGCAGGTGGGCGAAGTTCTGTCTCGGAGGAGGCGGATCATTGCTGGCCTCGGGATATTATCTTGACTTGAAGGATGGGCGGCGGGCCCGTGAGGGGAAGGCGAAATTGCAAAATAAATAGAGGGTAGAATTGGCTACTAAAAAATGGCGAAAAATTTGAAATAAAACAAAAAACAAAGAAACTTACTCAAGTAAAGGGTTTGTGTATTTTGTCCACCACTGGTCTTGACACAACCAAAGATGTGCCTCAAAGCTTGTCTAAATATAAGTCCATAGTACCGTCAGTAGAACTGAGTAGTAGAAACCTGCTGATTGGTAAATGTATAAATAAGCGTAAACGTAAACTACACGTGCGTCACCCAACCTGTGTTGCTTTGGACATTTGTTGTTGACTTTCCCAAAGTCATGTTTTAGGCCAAGCAAAAAGACGCTTTTTCTGTGGACTTCCAATTATACACAAAAAGCGTTTCCAAAAGCCCTTTGGTCTTTATTGAGTGAAGGTTGTGTTTGATCTGGGCGCCGCTCACCTCTCCCAGCTGTGGTGTGTTTATGGCCACATGAAAGGCCCTGTTCGTCGTGCGTGCGTAACCACGTAAAACGCGGTCACAGAGTGCGCCTTTCTGCTCCCAAACCAGAGGTGCGCACACTTCCATCCAAGACGGACGGAAAAAGGTCTCTGGTTTTCAGTGCACCTGTGAGCCCATAATTACCAAATTGAATTCATCATGTGTTTGATTAGACAAGGTTAACCCATTTCCTTTGCTCTTAAGAGGCTGTGGATTTAAAGAGACTCGTAAAATGTGCTTGGCTGTGGTTTGTTTTAAAGAAGAGTGTTGTTAGGGGCCATGTGAAGCGAAAATCGAAGGGGCTTATCAGCTTATCCAAAAGCTCCAGACTTTTTTTTTTTTTTAAACATGTGAAATTGGAAAACAACCACTGCTATGACCAGATTTGGTGATTTCATTAATGGTTTGGCATCATTAATTTTGGTTTGTTTTAGTTCCATGAATAATTGGGAATTTGAAACTTCAGAACAAATATTTGAAAATCACATGGATAATATATAATATATAATAATATAATATACACCATTTAGCAGACGCTTTTATCCAAAGCGACTTACAGTAGTGAATGCATACATTTTCAGTATATGTGGCCCCAGTGGGGATTGAACCCACAACCTAAGCGTTGCCAATGCTGTGCTCTACCAACTGAGCCACACAGAACCATGGATGTACAAGGCTCACATATGGCGGTGGTAGATTGATAATTGTTTACTTGTCGCAGGTCAGGGCAGCACTGCACATTTATGACCACAGTGTGTGGTCACTGATTTTCAATCAGGATGTTTGCACATGAGAGAACAACGTGATCGAATATATAAAACACAGAGGAGCTTAGGTATGTCCAAACAAACACTTTCAAAGCATTTCATGTAGTACGAGGGAAAAAAAAAATAGCGTTCACCTTCTGTCTGCCTCCAGGCTCGAGCGGCAGCAGGTGCTCCTTGGGGCTTGTCAAAAAAGCGAAGCTTGTCATGGTTTGTGTGGGCCACCGGCTTGTCCTGTGAGGAGAATGAGCGCACTCTGAAGAGGTTCCCAGGTCTCTCGCCACACGCAAACCTCAGGCCTGACAAGTTAATGATGGCCCGAACGCAGCTGTTTGTTTAAGCGAAGAGCGGGCGCGATGCCTTAATGAGAGGTGCCCGTACAGACCTACAAACCGCAGCTGAGGTCGGCCCCGGTAAACAAGGTTGGCAAGCCGACCACAGTGTGTGTGTGCGTGTGTGTGTTTGTGTGTGTGTGTGTATGTGTATGTGAGTGTGTTTGTGTTTGTGTGAGGTCTAAGTGGTCGCACGGCAATTACAGGCCTGAGATGGTTATGCCTGATTTATTCAGACAGAGATCAGACCCGTAGGTCTGAATGGGGCGCTTGTGAGGGCCTCTCGCTCCCCTCCTCTCCACCGAGCCCGTGCGCCACTTACCCTGGGCCTGATGTACTGCTCTCCGGCTCGCGGCTGTCAACATGACTGATGACCACTTTGCAAACGCACACAAACAAACTACATTGTGGACTGACCATGCTCTTTTGAATCTGAGAACGTATTGTGCCACAGCGTGTGATTTACAACCCGTTAAGCCCCTCTCGCCTCCTGAAATCTCAATCTGGAGGTGAATGCGGTCATTGAGGGCTCTGGCAAATCCACTGTACCTTTTTTGCCTCTCGACTGTACCACGGATGGAAATGGCACGCCAGATGCCTTTTTTTTGTGTGATTTTCTGTTTCTGCTTTTTCCCTATTTTTCTCCCAATTTAGTAGCCAATTACACCCTCCTTTTTCATGCCCCCTTATTGTTAGCTTGCTGCTGTAGTCCTATGACTGGCAGTGACATGGGCGATGTACTGCCTCCTCCAAGCCGGAACTCGCCAAGCCGTCAACTGTAACTCCGGTACACAGAGCCACTCCTATACGCAGCGAGCTCATATCGGCTTCCCTCCTCCCTTCCTGGGGCAGAATTGCCGCCCCCTTGTGCCACTCCTGGGCAGAGCCGAGCTGGCGCGGCTGCTGAAATCGAACCCCGGTCACAGTGGGCAACCTGCATCCTGGTCGAACGTTACGGCTATGCCACCCAGGAGGCCTAGATGCGTAGCTCCAGGTTTTACATTTACATTTGAGGCCACCCAGGAGGCCTTATCCAGAGCGACATACACGGTTTACATTTCTTTAACATACAATCCATTTATATAACATAACATAACATAACATAACATAACATAAGGGGAAGACGAGAACACTGCTCGTCAGTTTACCACTAATCTGCTCACAATGCTTAGTTTTAACATAACAATCGAGCCATTGAATATATAGTGTCTGGATACATTCCAGGCAAATAGCTGGATATTTGACTGATTACTGCTAAATGACTCAAATGTCGGCTCCAGGTTTTAGGAGAAGCCTCACAGAAGTGCTGTTTCCATCCCCCGGCTGTAGTGGCCTCATTGTACGCCCCTCGCCCCCTGTAAGACATCTCAGTCGTCTCGGAAGACCTACGTTTCGGGCTGCCCAGCTGTGTCCCCTGGACGGCTGCTGCACCCACAGACTCACGCTCCAGCAAACGTTCCTAACTAACGCGATGCATATCGTTATCCTCATGATTGAACCAATTTAGCCCCTCCCACCCCCCCTCGAACCACAGCTGCACCAGTCAGGCTCTGGCCTGGAGCCCCATTTGGGGGCGGCGATTGGCTGTCCACCCCAGGGGGAGGGGGGAGGGAGAGCCGGCACAAACTCACCTGTAAAGTTCCGTCTCGGAGGAGGCAGACCATCGTCGGCCTCGGGGCATTGGCTTGCCCTGTGGTGACGGGCAGTGGCCTCGTGGGGGAGGGTGAATCGAAAGAAATAGAGAGTAAAATTGGTCACCAAATTGGGAGAAAAATGGGAAAAAATGTGAAACAAATTTTCCACACAAGTGTTCTTCAACCGTCCCTCTGCCCCACTGTCCCACTGTGTGATCACTCCCAATTTACATTCCTGTCTCCCAGGGGCCCCAATGAGAATGAGAATGTACACATGCAAAGCACAAGCCTACATTTTTCATTAATATCCCTAACATTTTCAGCGGGGCTGAGATAAAAGATTGAAGATCCCTAAATAGGGTCTAAAATCTCCACTGCTGTCTCTGCGTTCGCCAGTCTATTGTCAGTCCCAGAAATCATGTTCTAGCATTGACGCAAGGGGGCTTGTCACGAGTGAATAGTTGCAGGTGTAGTTTGGGCCTGGGGGGCACGTTTCTGGCCCACCTGCAGTGGAGCTGCACACCCCCTGCTTAGCGACTTGTGTCATTCCCTGTGTGTGTGGGGAGAGGGGGAGTGGAGCAGCTTTGGTGGGCCTGGAGCAAGGCCGTGAATGCCCCCCTGTGAAAATGGCCGATTTGTGCCAAGTGCACTGACCTGTGCCCCAAACAGGAAGCCCTCTGCTCAGACTGCCCCCCCCTCCCTCCCACCATTAACTCTGCGCAGTACGCCCAAGTGGCTGCCACAGATGACGTATGCCATGGAAGAAGGCGAGCTCTCTTCAGCTCTAGTCCTCCCGTCTGTTTTATTTTTTAGATTTACTTGTTTTTTTTGTTCGTTTCTTTTCGCCACTCGCTTTTCGGGGGCACGTGTCAAAGACTCGATACAGACGTAAGGCGTGATGTCAAACTGGTCGGCTGTGAGATGGAGCGGGAGCCTCGAGGGATTCTGGGGGATCGGGGGGGTCGGGGGTTCCTCTTATTGTAACCGATTTTGTGTTTCGAGGTTATACACCTTTCTATTTATTTTCCTTTTTGTTTTTTTTCCTATATGAAATGCTTTTGTGATAAAAACATTTTGACAAAAAAGGGGGCCTCTGTGTTTGGCTGTCCGTCCCAGGGGGAGGGTGAGCTGAAGCAAGAAGCGCGAGTGGTGTCTCCAGAAAAAAGGGGCGAGTTCTGTCTCCAAGGAGGCGGATCATCGCCGGCCTCAGGGAATTACCTTGTCCTGGAGGACGGGCGGCGTGTTTATGGGGGAGGGCGAATCGGAATAAATAAAGCCAATTCTACCCTCTTTTCATATGAACTATCCTCCCCGCCCCCCTCGTATTGTGATTTTGCTCCTGTGACAAAGGCGATGTACCACCTCCTCCGAGCCGGAACTTGCCAAGCGCTCACCTGTAACTCCGGCACACAGAGCCACTCCTGTACGCAGCGAGCTCATATCGGCTTCCCTCCCCCATACCTGGGGCGGACAGCCAATTGCCGCCCCCTAGAGCCACTCCTGGCCAGAGCCAAGCTGACGCAGCTGTTGGAATTGAACCTCAGTCGCAGTGGGCAGCATGCATCCTGGTCAGACGCTCTTACCGCTACGCCACCCGGGAGGCTGGTAACGATATTCTTGGATAAACAATGTCTAGCCTGATTGACAGACAGGGGTAATCTACACCAGAGGCACGCTCAGCACGTCGCCGGTCTGTTGCTGGAGCAGCTCAGCGTCGTCTTTTGCGTCTGTTCTATATTTGCTGCGCAGAAAAATGAAGTGCTTACAGACATAAATTGGCTCTGAAATGCTTGGTGTACATGGTTTGATTTATTTTGTATCATTATATTACTGTGTGTGTGTGTCCCTAGTTCCCTCCTGCACTTGCGGAGTATATCAATGGCAGATATTTTTAAGAAACCGCTAAAAATACAGCAGCTAAAACAATTTCATCTTTGTATTGCCATGGCAGAAAATAAACATAAAACTCAAACCTGGAAAAAAAGACGTTTGGCTGTCTGATTTTGTGGAGGGGGCGATTGGTGCTTTTGAAAATGGACAACAGACCCTGGAAGTGAATGCACAGATCGAATTGTGAAATTGGAAGACACATCCAGATTTCAAAGTCTCCTGATGTAATAATGTGATTTACCGTCCCAGAAATAAGTATTTAGAACCAGACAAAGGGAGTGAAAAGATTGTAATGACAGGTTCTGACTTGTCTTTAGTGACACATTACATTGAATCTCTAAGACGCGAAAGCTAATACTAAACAACTAACTATGGCAAACGTGAACAGTCAGTCAGAAGTTAATGTTAGCGTTACGTAGCTAGGTTGTTTGCTAGCTAGCAAGCTGACGAGGGCAAGGGGAGAGGGAGGGGGCAATCTACCATCAATAACTACCACTGTGCAGGAGAATTAAATGTGAGAAGGATGGATGAGATCATATATAACTTGAGATGGCAAAAAGTTTCTTTACATCAGTTAAGGTATAGATGAAAAGAAAGGAGCAATACTCAGGCAAAGTGAAATACATAATTACTTTTTTTTCTTTCTATTTTCTCTTTCTGTTTTTTTCCCCATTTTTCTCCCAATTTAGTAGCCAATTATATCCTTTTTCATGTCAATTATCCCTTCCCTCATATTGAGAGCTCGCTGCCGTAGTCCTGAAACCGGCAGTGATCTGTGGCTGAGCACCGCCTCCTCCGAGCCGGAACCCGCCAAGCCGTCACCGTATCTTCGGTATGCACACAAGGCCACTCCTATGTGCAGCGAGCTCATATCTGAACTCAGCCTCCCCCCTCCCTGGGGTGGACAGCCAATTGCTGCCCCCAGAGCCGAAACTGGTGTGACCTGGTGGAATCGAACCCTGGTTGCAGTGGGCAGCGTCGGCTGTTCTACCGCTACACCACCCGGGATGCCAACGTTTAATTTTAGACTACCTTTGCCTTCAGGTGATTGCCCTTATCCTCATGTGATATAGAGACCCTGTGTTTCCCTTCAAGCGAGTGTTGCTCCTTTCATTAAATCCACACGCTGCGTTATTTTGGTAGCACCTCGGTATGATTGCTTGAGCACAAACTTTCCCACATGAACAGAATATCCAACTAACAAACTAGGGGAAAAAGGGTCTCTCACAAAGTATCCACTTCATCAACAATTATCTGTGTGGCTCAGTTGGTAGACTGTGGTTTTGTGTGGCTCAGTAGGTAGAGCATGGTTCTGTGTGGCTCAGTAGGTAGAGTGTGGCGTTGACAACGCTTAGGGTGTGGGTTTGATTCCCATTGGGGACCACATATACTGAAAAATGTATGCATTCACTACTAGTAACTAGTGATTCAATACTAGTCACTTTGGGGGAAAAGCATCTGCTAAATGGCGTATATATTATATTATCTACAAATGTGAAATTTGCTCCTACTGCATACTGCTAGGGCTACTAGACATAGGTTTAAAGCAAGCCCTGATGTGACCCCGACAGAACCGGTGTGGGCGCAGGAGCGGCTTGCTGCGACGGGGTGCGGTTGTCGACTCGGCTTTATGCTCATACCGGCGGGAAAACAATGGCTCTCTTATCCAGGGGGGGGATTAGCTTTCGGGAAAATGTAGCGTGATACACTGTTCTAGAATTACCGAAGCGCACAGCTGCCGTAGCCAGTGTGGGCACGTGCCGTTAGGATGGGAGCGAGGCATTCGGTACTTAGAGAAATGTTCATTGGTTTTATTTGTGGCTTAGGAACCATGAAAAAAAGACTTGGGGGGAAAAGACAGGGTAACAGCTGGTGGCAACCCCTGACCCAAGCTTGTGCTTGCGTCCGTTTACAGCACATTTTCACCTAATGATCCGTTCAAACAGATAGGCCTGTTCTGCGTCTGTATTCGGCAGCAGAGTGATGTTACTCCCAGTAGTCATTTCTAAATACCTTGTGAATACTACTCGATTGTATAAGCAAAGGGAATTTCAGGGGTCTTGTCAAGCTTTAGAGCACCATATATGTTCATTCGTTTTACGCGTTTGTGACATGAACCTAGATGGGTTGAATGGCCCGTTCTCATTGTCAAACATTCTTATGTTCTTGTGTAACATGAATACGTAACCGGATATTGAGTTTTAATCGGCTTACCAACATTACTTTACCCGGGTAAACAAAAACTCAAGGTTCACTGTTTCACTTCGGTGCAGTTTTCACTTATCTTTACTATGGCCACTGTCCCCTTTCTGGTAGGAATTAAGTGCCCAATTTGGGCGGTGTGACCCTCCTCGTCATATGATTTAGTGTAATCAATCTGTGGGCCATTTGAACAGCTGAGGGTTTACTGAAGCCAATCAGTTCCTTTCTCTTTCGAAAAATTTGTTTCAGATTTTTTCACATTTTTCTCCCAATTTGATAGCCAATTACACCCTCTATTTATTTAGATTTGCCCTCCCTACACGAGTCCGCCGCTCGTCTGTACGAGGCAAGCTAATTCTCCGAGGGCAGCGAACTCCGCTTCCTTCGAGACGGAATTCGCCCACCCACGTTCTGGAGACACCCTTACGTGCTTCACGGTGGACCCGAGCCGGCTCACCCTCCCCCCTTCCCCTGGGGCGGACAGCCAAACGCCACCCCCGATCGGGGCTGAAGACCAGGGCCGGTCTGGTAGAGACGGGGTTCGAACCGCGTCCCTGACAGGCAGCGCACACCGCATCGGACCAGCCGAAATACATTGCGTTAGACCGCTACGCTATCCGCCGCACCCTGCCAGTTAGTTCCAAAGCCGAGCTGCGTTTGGCCGTGTTCGACGCAGGTTTCGATCCCACACTGCACTGTTCTGTAGTGTGTAGCCCAAACCGCTGCCCCGCTCTGCTGTCTGATGCCAGGACAGCTAACACCAGCCATGTCACCGCCCTCGGTTAACCAAAGTTTCCAACCATTATTGGGGGGGGCAAGCAAGCATGGTTACCGCCGCGGTTTGACTTATGACTAAATGAGCTGGTCGTTAGGCTCGCTGATTTTTCAGCAGCAGTGTCAACAGTTCCTCCCGACCGTCTAGCGCAACAGCTCCACGAGGCGCTCCGCGCTGCGCTAGACGAGGAGTTTAGAGTTTCAAATTAAATCTGTGTGTTTATTTAAGCCTGTTTTTATTAGCTGGTGTCTGATTTTCAATGCGAGCACCACTTAAACCCAAAGGGTGTGGGTTTTGCGTGGAAGGACATTTTTACGGTGACGTTGTTACAATTAAAATGATCAGTCGGGTGTGTTGTGCAGCCTGATTAGGCAAATAAACTTAAAGCTTGGAGGTGATTGAGCCTCCTCGCTGCCAACGGTAGTCTGCCTGTGAATGTATAAAAAACGAGGACCAGTACTGTGTTTATTTATTGTTTTCAATTTGTTTCAGATTTTTTCCCATTTTTCTCCCAATTTGGTAGCCAATTACATCCTCTTATTTATTTCGATTTACCCTCCCCACACGGATCCGCCGCTCGTCTCTACGAGGCAAGCTAATTCTCAGAGGACAGCGAACTCTGCTTCTTTCGAGATAGAATTCGCCCACCCATGTTCTGGAGACACCCTTACATGCCTCATGGCGAGCCGGCTCACCCTCCCCCCTCCCCCTCTGGGGCGGACAACCAAACACCGCCCCCGATTGGGGCTGATGACTAGGGCCGGTCTGATGGAGACGGGTTTTGAACCTTGTCCCTGACAGGCAGGGCACTCCTCATCGCACCAGCCAAAATACGGTGCGTTAGACCGCTACACTATCCATCGCCCAGAATCAGTACTGTGTTTGATGACCAGTATTTGATTTGTTGGTGTTGACTGATACAGATCAGATCAGATTGCCTATCAGAGTTGAGGAGTACGCCTAATTGTTTGTGTTCCACCTGGGAAGTAAGCTCAACTCTCACGTTCTTGGCCCAATCATATCATCTTTCTCATGTCAGATTGATGTGTGCACATTTTGTATGCTCTGAAATATGCAGGCCAGACATCCTTGCAGGGTGCTGCCTGTTCAGAAATGGGCATAGGTAGCACTTCATTTTATTGTGACTAAATTCCGGACATCCTGGGGTTGGTGGACATCATCGTGGTCTAACACACTGTATCTTGGCTGGTCCGATATGGTCTGCGCTGCCTGTCAGGGACGCGGTTCAAAACCCATCTCTACCAGACTGACCCTGGTTGTTAGCTCTGATCGGGGGCGGCGTTTGGCTGTCCACCAGAGGGAGGGGGGAGGGTGAGCAGACTCGAGTTTGCCGTGAGGCACGTAAGGGTGTCTCCTGAACATGGGTGGGCAAATTCCAAATTGGGATAAAAACATGAAAATAATCTGAAAATAATTCTGGACATCCTCCATGGGTTGCGCGACTGGAAGGTGAAAATCGTCTGATTGTTTTATTGCCGTAGAGGGGCGTTTCTGCACCATCTGCAGTTGTGATTCAGTCATTCAACGCTTTCCTGTTTCCTGACAAAAGCTTGTGCCAAATGGCATTGCATTTTCTACCCTACGTGAGGGGGGACATTTTGGTTCAGCCGATCTGTTTTGTCCTCTCCTCAGAGGTAGAGACAGGGACAATCCAAGCGGCGTCACTTTGACTGACCGTCTTATCTTCTGGATTTCACTGATTCGAAGTAGCATTTTTTCTTGTCGGCTTTTCTTTACTCTTTCTTTCTTTTTTTTTTACATTGAAAAAGTCTTCCCCTTTTTATTCTCGGTCACTGCTGTCCTCCCTCTGAATCCAGTATCAATGAGTCTCACAGCTGTGTACTACTACTACTAATAATAATATATTTGATTTATAACGCACTTTTCATTAAAAGTAAATCTCAAAATCTACAAAAGTATAAAACAAAAAACAAACACAAAGATTCATAAAAACAAACTGTACTGTGGCTCAAGTGCAGGCGCCCCTCCAATGACCTCGCCTGTGAACCGGCGACAGTTTTCCACCCCACAGTACTACAGGAGAGCTAGCCCCATGAACATTGCACCAATGCTTACAGACTACTCTGACTGTCACTGGTAGCCTGTGGGCTCCTGGTGCATTATTGGGGAGGAACTTTACGCAGAGGTAACCCATGGAAGCCTAGCTGCCATTGTCCTTCTTTTTTAAATGTTTACATTTTTTAATTTATTTCAAATTTTCCCCGTTTTTCTCCCAATTTGGTTGCCAATTATACTCTATGTATCTCAATTCACCCTCCCCCACGAGTCAGCCGCCCGTCCTCTGGGTCGAGACACTATTCCGGGCCGATTTATCCGTCTCTTCCCAGACGGAATTCTACCACGGACACCTTTTTCCTGCTCCTCGACGGACTCGTGCCGGCTCACCCTCCCCCTCCCCCCTCCCGGGCGGACAGCCAAACGCTGCCTCCGATCAGGGCTGACGACCAGGGCCGGTCTGGTAGAGACGCGGGTTTCGAACCGCATCCCTGACAGGCAGTGCACACCACACCGGACCACCCAAAGTGTGGTGCGTTAGACCGCTACGCTATCCGCCAGCCCCTGTCCTCCTTCTTTAAAAAAAGGATGGGACAGCCCAAAAATAATGTAGGGCCTCCCGGGTGGCGTAGCGGTAAGAGCGTCTGACTGGGATGCAAGTTGTCCTCTGCAGCCGCGGTTCGAAACCTGCCGGCTGCATCAGTCCGGCCCTGTCCGGGAGTGCCACTAGGGGGCGGCAATTGGCTGTCCGCCCCAGAGGGGGGGGGGAGGGGGGAAGGGGGAGCCGGCACGAGCTCGCCGAGGAGCAGTAAGGTGACCTGGTTAACGTAGTTGGGCGAGTCCAGTCTCGAAGGAGGCGGATCATTGCCTCGGGGTATTAGCTTGTCCCGTGGGGGCGGGCATCGAGTTCGTGGGGGAGGGTAAATATAAATAGATAGAGGGTATAATTGGCCAGTTAATTGGGGAAAAACGGGAAAATCCTAAACAAATTAAACAAATTTAAAAAATTCAATTTAAAGTTCATGCACTTTTAGTAACCTTATGTTCATGCAATGGGCAATTAATACTTCACTTCAGTTGGTGTACTTGATTTGGTTAGGAACAGTTGCCTTTGTTCTGAATTACTGTTCCAAGTGTTGGCTCGCTGACCAGCCTCTCTCCACGACTCTGGCGCAGTGCGTTTGAACTCTCCGCCACACTCTCATTGTGGAGTTATTACCGTGGCCCTTTGCAGGGTTTTCTTGGCTCGTTTAAAAAAAAACCTTTGGACATTGACGCTAATTAACCACCAAGTTATTACTCTCTCTGTACCACGTTCTTACTTTATTCACTCTACACTTAACACTTCTGTTTGAGAATTTGCGAGTGGTTTACTTGTATGATGTAATAGCTGGCTAAAATTAGAACAATTCATCTTGCGTAGTACATAATGTTCAAGGAAGTTTTATTTGAATGTAAATCTCCGGAAAGTTCTCAATGGTGAATGCTGAATGTTGGAAATGTAAGACAACAGCTTTTTATTTACTGTGATAGATTCCTGGAAGGGAGAGTGTAACCATTCATGTAACATTGATAAAAAAGGTGCAGTTCAAATAAAAATAGCCCCTGTGCTGGATATATCGTTGTGAGTACTTGTAACCAAGAGCTGTGGGAAAGCCAAGCCACAACTTGCTCTCTTGCCTGAGACATTAGCAGACAAGCATATGCATTTAAGGAAGACATTTTTGTTGATTTTTTATAGCTTTTCCTCTGTTTATTTCCAAAAGAAGTAAAATCCAAAAAATCAAAATGAAACAATAAATCAAAATCACTGAAATACAAAAAAACTAAAACAAAAAAAACCTCAACCCCCTTAAACCCCCCCACCCACACCACGCACATCATGCACACCACACACACCACACACAAAAAACTGGACTTAGCTTAACTTGAACTTTCCAACCGTCAATTCAAAATTTGAGCCAAGTGTTCTTTTACCAGCTTGTGAGCAATCCATTCAAATGAGCTTGTGCCTGCCTGTTTCCTGCCCAATTACAGTCCGCTCGCATTTTATTTATTCATCCATAGGCTATTTTAAATGGATCCCTTTCAATGTAGAGGTCATTGCAACCTTGCAGCCCTGTCCTCCGGGCCCAATCTGGGATGAGGTGCACGGCGTTTGGCAGAGGGAGACGGATTCAAGCGGCAACCTTTGGACAGCTGAACGGTGACTGGGAAATGCCACCCACTTTGCCCTATGCCGGTCCAAGAGAAATGGGGCAGAGTTCTGCCTCTTCAACCTCCCGGAAGAGCCGGGAGCGATCCGCTCCCGTTCCTACATTTACATTTACATTTTAGGCATTTAGCAGACGCTCTTATCCAGAACAACTTACAAAAAGTGCATTTATACATGGAAAGATTAAACATGGTTAGTGCAAGAAAACCATGAAAAAAGACTATTTAAAAAAGAAAAGTTCAAAACCTGTCCATTGGTTTGTCCATTCTTTTTGTTTTTTGTTTTTACCTTTTTTTTTTTTTTTCTCCCAATTTTAGCCGTTTTTCTCCAAATTTGCTTAGTTCAATCCCCCCTCGTAGTTTGCTGCCGTAGCCCTGTGACCGGCAGTGACAAGATGCGAAGCGCTGCCTCCTCTGAGACAACACTCGTCTGCTGTCGACTGTAATTGCCGGCACCCCAAAACTACTCCTGTTTTTGCGGGATGAGTGTAAACTGTATCTGATCAGCCTTCAACCAGCTTCCCCTCCCTGGGGTGGACAGCCAATTAAATCCGCCCGGTTGCACTCCCAGCCAGAGCCGACTTTAGTTTGGCGAGTATAGAATATAATGATCTGGGGCCCAGGTCGTCCGTGGCCAGTGTTGGACGTCCGCCCAGGGGAGGGGGCAGGGTGAGCCGGCACGAGCTCGCCGAGGAGCGGAAGGGCATCCCTGTAACACAGGCGGGTGAGTTCCATCTCGGAGGAGGTGGATCATTGCCAGCCTCTGGGTATTAGCTTGTCCCGTAGTGATGGGCGGCGGCCTCATGGGGGAGGACGGATTGAAAGAAACAGAGGGTACAATTGCCCACTAAATTGGGAGAAAAATCTGAAACAAACTTTTATATATACAATATAAACAAAAAAAGAATACTAATAATCTGAGGTTCCTGCATTGTCTCTGCAGTACAATATTAATGACAAAAACATTGGAAAGCCAGCTTGGCTTGCCCTCATGACTTAATGAAGAAAAGGTGAAATTGATTGAAATATAACGAGAAGCATGCGCGCTTCTTTTGGTCACGGAAAATTCTATTAAAGATGAACCCATAAAATGCCACCCTAGTGTCAACACCTCCTCAAAAGTCTTGAAGAGTCTAGACAAAAGATAATGGGTGAATTAATCAGTAAGTGGAGTGGCCTCTATACCACGCCATTTTCCACCAACAATATCACCAGGGTCAGAGGGGGCACCGCCAGGAAAGATTTTCAAATCTTCATCATTTCAGGTTGTAAAAGTCAAGACAAAATAAAAAGTGGGAAAGTGGAAAAGTACAGGATTTATGTATAGATTGTTCCACTATACTTGACTCCCGATTGGAAAGAGGGGATTTATGCCTTTGTGGGTTTTAAATATTAGAACCATTAAATATAGTAATAAAATAGAATTTACAGATTCACGATTCTTACCCATATTGACCTTTCATGTACTTGGTACATGCACATTTTATTGTAACATATCCCCGTAATGTTCTTGGTGGAAAATACAGTGGTGCAGAGGGCCATTCCTTT
The DNA here is from genome assembly GCA_029706075.1 of Aldrovandia affinis. NCBI lineage: Eukaryota > Metazoa > Chordata > Actinopteri > Notacanthiformes > Halosauridae > Aldrovandia > Aldrovandia affinis. The sequence continues at coordinate 5,800,125 of JAINUG010000023.1, forward strand.
GATTTTACTGAGTATTTTGTATTCAGTATTGAGTGTTTTATGGGCTCATCTTTCAAGAGTAGTTCCCATCACCAACATTTAATTTATGTTAAATAAAATGATAAAATATATGTAATATTTATAACAATTGTTTTAAATAGTTTGTGTTTGTATACAGTTTGTGTGTGCGTGCGTGCGCATACGTGCGCTTTCTTGACTGAAACGTGGCCCGTCACCATCGTCTTTGAAGCTAACACACCAGCAGGAACTCATGTGCTGAAGGTCATGTTCACGATAAAATCAAACCATCGTTTCTTAAAAAAAAAAAAAAAAAAAAAGAACAAATATTGAATCGTTTGTGCCGTCCCTGACAGGTCTATAGTTATCCAGAGCTCGGCTGTGAACATCAACAACACATGTGGAGCTAGCGCAGGCCGAGAGGAGAGGCTGGCAGTGGTAAACGTACAGTAGGGGCTACTGTACGCTCTTTATTTATTAGGCCTGCTCGTGTGCCTGCACTGGGTTTGAATTACTCCCACCGCATAGTAAAAAAAAAAAAAAAAGCCCAATCCACAAGACTGCCTTTGGTTTGAGATCCCGCTGGCAGGCGGAGATGCAGGCAGGCCCTGGAGTCTGGCCGGTGGCAGACATCTCGACTGCAGCGCGCGGATGGATTGACTCAAATGCCAGCGTTGTTAAAGAAAAAAAAACGAACTTAACAAAATTCAACAAACATTAACATTGAAAAAAAGAAAGAAAGAAAGAGACTGCTTTAATGAAACTCTAATGATGTGTGCCACCCACCCTCAGCGCGAGTGTAGCATTGTGGCAGATTGGTCCCAACCATGGAAAATGTGGCTCACTATTGAACTCTTCGCCCCCCCCCCACCCCCACCCCAACGCGCTCCTGTACCCCCCCCCACACACACACACTCACACACACTCTCCTCTCCCTTTCCTTTTTTCTGGTATAATTTCAAGCTCCAGATTCTTACCGATTTGGGCCTTTCATGTGCTCTGTGCTGTGTGTGTATTGAAGGGCTGAACGCGCAGTCTGTAAACGGTACTGAAACCTGCATGCATGCGCGTTGTTTCGTGTGGAAATAGCATTTCAGTTTTATGTATTTATTTATTTTAGTCAACGCATATATTTTCTTTCGGTCTTTGAAATTAGAAATCCCTCCCCCCACTGTGATTCTGTTCTGCATCTCATCTATTCTACATTTTACATTTTAGGCATTTAGCGGACGCTCTTATCCAGAGCGACTTACAAAAAGTTCACTTATACATGGTAAGAAACATTGTTAGCGCAAGAAATCAGTGTAGTAACACAGTGTAGTAATAGACGTCATTTTTGGCAGCTGTGCACTGTACCTGTAACACAGGGAAAGAAATGTAGTAGTTTATTTATTTTAATTTTAAATTTTTTGTATTACATCTAAACAGTGGTGATGGCAGTTAATGAATGCACAGACTCAGTGGTAGTGGAGTCTCGTGGTGTTGTGTGTGTACGTTTAGCGATTTGCATGGAAATGAAAACAAAATTAAAAAAATCTATGTCCGCCCTGTACTCAAGAATCTGCACTGGTCCGGGTTTTTGCATCACCGTTAATTGGGAGCGAGAGGGGTGGTGTATCGATTCCCATCACGTCTGACCCAGCGCTTTCCGTCTCGTCGAGGTGCCAGATCCCAGAGCCCGGCCCATGCCAGTCGTTACTCGGGCCGTCAGGGTTTCACCCTCGTCTGCTTTTCAGTTCTCGCTCGCAGGTTAACTTCTCCACATGTGCTGCTCTGTAATGTATATTTCTGTGCAGTGCCATGCCATGGGTTTACTCTCCCTTTAGAGTTTCCCCTTAAGGACCCGAAGGATGAATTTCATATTGAGGTGGCTGGATTTCTGTAGCAGTGGGCTCCTGTAGCCTCCACCTCCTGAATTAGTTCTATTATTTTTGGTGGTGCACTGTCGTCCCGAGTGGGCAGCTGAGTAGTTTGTTTAGCGGTTGTTGTCGTGGCGTTGGAAGCCCACCTCCGGCGGGCTGGAAGTGGTGACTTTGCGCTGACCCCGATCGACTCGTTTGGTGTTACTGAGAAATTGAGTGGCAGAAGCCGTCTCCGGGTTTCACTTTAGGGCTCTTTTTCCCCCCTTTACGGTTAAGATATTGAGATGACCGATGGGTTTTGATGCAGTAAAACGTATTACCATATGAATGGAGTGGAACCTGAGCTGTAAGCCCTTACCTCTCCTTTCTTTTGGGGTTTGGGTTCGTCATTCGACGGCCTCCCTGTCCAACCAATTTCCCCCATTCTCACGGCTTAGTTAAGCTTAAAACACACACTCACACACACACACACACACACATACACACTCACATACACACCCTCACATACACACCCTCACATATACACACACTCACGCACTCACATACATACTCACACACACACACGCACTCACATACACACCCTCACATATACACACTCACATATACACACACTCACGCACTCACATACATACTCACATACACACACGCACTCACACACAAAAATCTGCCTTCATTTTGCCATTATTTTGTATTTCTTTGTTGAGTTGTATGACAATCTCTGGCTGGTAACATTTACCGGAGCAGGAGGATGTGGTTTGGAATACTGAACCCTGCATGGGCTTGATTATGTATCATAAAACAATATGCAATTTATTCTGTACAGGCACTCCTTTAATTATTTGACGTTCCATGTTTTATCGGTGTATGGCAAATTGTGCGGCTGTGAGGTTTTGCCTCTTAGTTGATTGAATGTGACCAAAGTCTGTAGGCAAGTGTAATACGTTAATTAATAAGTATTTAGTCTGGCTTAGCCAGTTCTTCCACTGTCAAATAACACCTATTTATAGGGTAAAATAAAATTGCTGCTATTACTTTTTTTATAGACTCTATTGATGAAAACCTAGACACCACAGCAGGTTCTGTAAACTAACTTTGTAAAGATCCTCCCATGTGGTTTGCCCAAACAAAAATATGTAATTTATCATTTTATTTATTTATTATTTATTTGTATTTTTACCGTATCTATGGAAACGTACCTGCTGGTGTTGTGTTGACAGAGGTGCCTCCAGCCAAGCGCAGGGGAAATCCCCCGCGACTCCTCATAAAAAATGTACGCGTGGAGGAAGTGAGACAGAGAGACAGACAGACAGACACCTGAGGGATGAGAGAGGGGGCTCGTTTAGGAGAGAAATGGCTGGTTTAAATTGCGCTCACAAAAGCGGATATACGGGTGTAACAGAATCTCAAGACATGCAGTTGACTGGCCGGACGGTTTCAAGGTCGAAGCGCCGACCTTCAGGGATGGATGGAGGAGGAGGCGAAGAATGTTTTCTTTATTTTCTTTCTACGCGTTATGAAAAGCTCAAGGATACGCGGCGTGATTCTGGTCTGGGCTGAACAGGTGGGCAACGACTTTGGGGGGGAGGAGGGGGCTGTGTGTAAAGGAGAGGGCTGGACCCTGGATTAGCAGCCCAAATATTGTGAGAGTGGGCGGGCGGGTGTCCTCCTGTTTGCTCGGCGTGGGGCGCGTGACTCTGGGAGGCTCAGGCCTCTCAGTGAATCCCTGTGTTGCGGGTCCCTCGGGGCCTGAAGCCAGACCGGGCCCTCTGTGTGTGAGCCGGGCCGCTTCGGCTCCCCACTGAACCAGTATCCCGTGATACAAATTGCTTGTAATAACTAAAAGCAATTATACCTCCCCCCCCCCCAAAAAAAGGTGTTTTGATAACATTAATCCTTGGCTGTAGGTAGGCCCAGATCTGAGGTGGGTGTTTATCCAGAAAATTGTGGCCTTTCCCAGAGTTAATAGAGGCCTGTTTCTTCAGAGGTAGTGCACGGGGGCTTTTCGAGCGAATAGAAAAGTTTTGACTTCCACTCAGGAAATAATTAGTCTCATTTCCTTCTTTATTGGTGAGATTTGGGTTCCCGCGCCAAGGCGGTAATGGAAGTTCTGTGTCATTTTTTTTTTTTTTTTTTTTTTCTTCCTATAAATGGACGCTTTTAAGAAAAGAGCTTAGTGAGGATTTATTGACATCACCGTCACTTTTTTATTTTTGGGACAAAACTCTACGAGCAACCGGCAACTATTCGTTGGTTGCGAGGACGGTTTGAACCTTGCGATTTCAGGTTTTGTTAGTTTTCTGTTTAAAAATACAAAATAAAATACAAAAAAGAATTGTTGTTAAAACTCTGTGGTTACATGTTCTTTCAGTCATAAATCACCCAAACAATATGCCACCGTTCCTGGGTTTTTGGGAGGAATACACTGCTTAGTCTGGCTTGAGTTGAAGTGGACCATCAGTTGCCATTACCTTCAGCGAAAAACAAGTCAGGAAGGGACGCAGCGGCGACTGGCTCACGAGCTTTAGCGTCGGGGAAACTGGAGCCTCCCCG
>JAINUG010000023.1:5809533-5839533 GCA_029706075.1 Aldrovandia affinis
CAGGCAGCCAAAACCAAAGGGTTTTAGGGACTTGCCAAGGTCTGCTTCGAATTTCGCAGCGATTCTTGTAATTACTTTGTCTCGTCTGGAAGGGGGAGTCTTAAAAGACGTTCAGAGTGATTCCAAATTAGCGTTACAGACTGAGTAAATGCTTTAAATGTGTAGGCCTTGTCTAAGGGTGGCTTCGTCTTTGGAACCAAAGAGACATTTACAAGGCTCCTAAAAGCTCTGCGCGGGTTTTTCTAGGTTGGAGGGGATGGTGCCTTGTGTCTCCCCAAGTTGTGATTCAAAGCGCGTTTACCGAGAGGGCTAAAAATAAACGTTTTTTAGATTTTAGATTTTTTTTATTTAAGTGTGGCTTTTTAACAACAGCGTGTAAAATCTGTTATGTGTTAACGGCCCTGGAGAGTAAAAAACCAAAAGACATGCCGAAGCAGTCCCATAACAAATTGGGGTGACAAATAAAGAAATTGGTCCCTTTTGAACACAGTTTTTTTCTCCTCTTCTTTATTAAAGTATGAGATGTTTGGTTTTGTTTGGCCCTGGGAGTTTATTGGGGATGCACGATGGAGACATGGCAATGGGCGACCCGCACAATCTGTGGCGATCCCCACAGGGCAAATTGCCCCCTCTTTATTGGTCTGATCTGACGTCACGCTGGCACTTCGCCTGCCCCGACGACTGCCTCAGAACGCCAGGCAGCGTGATCTCGCCTGACCCAGTTCCTCCCATTCACCGTTGTCCTGCCCCACAAATACACAACGCCATTCTTTTACACTGTACATCATGCACTTGATTAACTCAATAACTGAATTTCCATAAATAATGCTGTACAGAAATAACCGACTACGAATTAGCCTCCAAGGATGACAGCGTTGCGGTGTTTGTTCAACCAATTGCTTTTTGTTGTTGAAAGATCTCTTGATCGTTTTTGCTTGTGTTTGGCGCCTTCCAGTCGTGGGGCTTCTGTAAATGCATGGAACGGTTTGCTGGATGATGACCCTGTTTTATTTGCTGATAAACGGCAGTGTAGTGTAATGGTTAGGGAACTGGACTTGTGACTCAGAGATTGCTGGTTCGATTCCCAGGTAGAGCACTGCTGTTGTAACCTTGAGCAAGGTACTTAACCTGAATTGCTTCAGGAAAATATCCAGCTGTATAAATGGATTGTATGTAAAGAAATGTAAAACTGTGTGAGTCGCTCTGGATAAGAGCGTCTGCTAAATGGCTAAAATGTAAATGTAAAATGTAATAAACAATTGAGAATAATGACCCTTGGATTGACATTGTACAGACTGTACTGTACTGTGTTGTGGCCTAGTTGTGTGAACCCTCTTCGTATCAATGACTGTTCAGTGGTGTGAAATTTACCACCAGCAGCTACTCACACTGTGCATTTCTCCTGTCTGATAGCTGAAGCTAAGCAGGTGTGGGCTTGATTAGTACTTGGATGGGAGACCGCCTGGGGAGAACTAAGATGCTGCTGGAAGTTGTGTTTGTGGGCCAGTAGGGGGCGCACTTCCCTCTGGACCAAACAGGAAAATCAACAGCACGGTGCAGTGATAGGTACACTGTACTGTAGGAGACCCTGTCACTGCAAGTAAATGGCTGAAGAGTGTGGGTGGGCTTTATCTGGCTGTTAGGCATTTAAGCGTTTTCTTTAAAAAAGTGCAGCTTTTAACAACAGCACGTAAAATCTGTTATGTGTTAAGTAACAGAGTAGAGTAAAAAAACCTGAAAGACATGCCGAAGCAGTCCCATAACAAAGTGGGGTTAAAAATAAAGAAGTCGGTCCCTTTTGAACACAGTTTTTTCCTTTCTTCTTTATTAAAGTATGAGATGTTTAGCCTTCATAACGGGGCAGATTGCCCCCTCTTTACGAGGTTGTGTTTGTGGGCCAGTAGGGGGCGGTCTTCCCTATGGAACAAGCAGGGAAATCAATGCCGCAGTGTGGTGATGGGGACACTGTACCGTAGTAAACGGCTGAAGACTGTGGGCTTTATTTGGCTGTTAGCCGTCTAAGCATTTGAGAATCGGATCCAAGCCTGTTGTTGTTGTTGTTGTTTTTTAACGTTCGCAATGCTATCACATGATCCACGCTGCAGTTTGTAGTCGCAAAATGTGTTCTCGTGATGCTGCCATTTCTTCTTAACCAATAAGAATGCAGCTTCGTTGAACCCGACAGCCGGTAGCTGTGGCTGAGTGAGGTTAACCGTGTGGCTGACAGACAGTCAGCATGCTTTCCTTTGTGTCACTGCTCTAATCTCAACGCAATTGTCTGCCTTTCAGGAAGTGGCAAGGAAGAATGGACGATGACGACTTCGGAGGGTTTGAGGTACTGTACGTTTTTATTAAGTAGTTTTTTTTGACATTTCACATCTTTATTTGACAGGTGTTTTTTTGTTTAACCATTAGGGGTGTAACGGTACACAAAAATCACTGTTCGGTACGTGCCTCGGTTTTGAAGTCACGGTTCGGTACATCTTCCGTACAGCCGGGGAAAAAGAAATGCAAAACATAAAATTGCTTTTATTGCATTTATTATGAACTTTGTAGACAGTGGCTAATTGGCCATACTTTACTGAACAAAGTCTTTCGCGTATTACTCACACACAGATGTGAAATCCAGTTGTTGTAAACCAGTGCTGTGTTAATACCTTTTCCTCCTGTGTAACGTCCTGAAAGCCCCCAGCTTCACTGGGGGGTATACTCCAGGGAGAGACAGCCCTGGGCCCTTGGGTGGTGTAACGGTAAAAGCACTCGCCCGGAGTGCAGGCTGCCCACTGTGATCAGGGTTCGATCCCCGGGTGCGCCCGCCCGGCTCTGACCGGGAGGGGGAGGTAGAGCCGGCACGAGCTCGCTGAGAAGCGTGGAGGGCATTCCTGTAAAGACAGGTGGGTGTATTGGCTTGTCCCATAGAGACAGGCGGCGGGCTCCTGGGGGAGGGTGAATTGAAGAAATAAAGGGTATAATTGGCCACCAAATTGGGAGAAAAACAGGGAAAAAATCATAAATAAAATAAAAAGGGAAAGGCAAACCTGGTCCTGGAGTACCAGTGATATTTATGATCTGATTTGTGCTCCAGTCCAAACCCCTAAACTACATTACTATTAATTATTAGGCTTATTTAATGCCGGTGACCACATTCTGGTGTCATATCACCATTCAAACTCACAATTGCTCACAAACTCACAATTAATAATCGACTATAAACTATGCAATCTGGCAGTCCGGGACTGGGGTTGCCCGCCCCTGCTCTGTACTGTACTTCCTGTTGCCTGTCGTTGTGACGCACAGCTGCGTTCACCGCTCACGTTTATAGCTGCAGTGAGCTTCGCAGAATGCCTTTTTTTAGGAGCTGTGGCTACTCTAAGTCAGCTGTCCCATAAATACAGAGGCCTTTTCCCATTTGCCATTTCTGTCCCATTTGTTTTTCCTTCTGTAGAAGAACACAGAACGACACACTTGCCAGATATAAATGGAGTTTGTTTGTTTGTGGCTTTCTTTCTTTTTTTCCCCACTTCTTCTTCTTCTTGTTTTATTTTTACCCGTGTGGATGTGTGATAAACATATTTTTATGTGTGATGTGTCATGCCGAGTGGGCCGATTCGCCCACGAGTGCAGCGAGGATGAGTCGCTGTGATCCCCCTCTCGATGTCAGCGGTGACGAGGTCCCACCCTGTCCCCCGTGTGGTGACGCACTGCTCCCGGGACGACGGCCTCACGCCGGGCCCGACTCCCCACTCCCGGGCCCAGGCTTCGGTTTGGGCCTGTGCCCTGTGGCAGGGGTTTCCTCTCAGCAAAAACAAACAGAAAAAAATACACAATTTAACAAACAAAACTAAAATGTGTGGGTCTAAAACAGGCTTAAACTCTGCGCGGTTGACTTTTTTTAAATGGTTTTTTTAATTTTTTACTTTTTACATTTTTTTGTTTCTGATTTCTTTCCCATTTTTTCTCCCAATTTAGTAGCCAATTATACCCTCTATTTATTTTGATTTACCCTCCCCACACAAGTCCGCCACTCATCTCTACGAGGCAAGCTAATTCCCAGAGGGCATTCACCCACCCGCGTTCTGGAGACTCCCTTACGTGCTTCACGGCGGACCCGAGCCGGCTCACCCTCCCCCCCTCCCCCTGGGGCGGACAGCCAAATGCTGCCCCCGAACAGGGCTGAAGACCAGGACCAGTCTGTTAGAGACACGTTTCTACCGCCTCCCTGACAGGCAGCGCACACCGTATCAGACCAGCTAAGATACGGGCCGTTAGACCGCTACACCCCCTGCGTGTTTGACTTAAAATATGTTTGACATGATCAAAAATACATGGATAGCGTAGTGGTCTAACGCACCGAATTTTGGCTTCCATGGGCGTCCGTGGTCGGGCTCTGTCTCGGAGGGGCCAGATCTGCCGGCCCGGGAAAAATTGGGAGACCAAATTGGGAGAAAAATGGGAAAAAATGGGAAAACAAAAAATAATATAGAATACATGGTCTCAATAATATTTTTTATTAATATAATTAATTGAGTTTTAGGCTTGACACAGTCAAAAATATGCACAAACCCACAGACGCCATAAATAAACCTCATGTATTATATTATAATATTTGAGGGGGTAAATAATTTGTTTGAAAGGCTTAAATCTGATTTTGAAACAGACCCTTCCTTCCAATGCTTTTCCCAAGGGGCTACTAGTATTACCACTACTATATAAATATTATAATATATTATATTTGACATTTATTTATTTATCTATTTTTTATTTGAATGAAATACATTTATTTTGGGTTTCAGAATGTCCTCCTCCAAACAAGCATGCCCTGTAAATGACAGTATTTTAACAACCCATCTTTGCTGCTCAGCATTACTAAAAATGTACATTTAGTACTTATTTTCTTTGAGTGCTCCTGTGTGTAAGACCTGATTTTAAATACTGTGTGTATTCTCCTGCACTTTAGAGAAGATAGGTGTGACCAGTCTCACTTTTTATGCCCAACAGAATCACACAATGTTGTCGCTCGTCCCGAGGAAGCGAGAAAGAAAGAGATTGAGAGATTATTACAGTTTGTCTGCTGACAAACGAAGCATGATTGAACTGCCTGTCATTTAGTTCATTAAAAAGTATTTCACTCACATTAGTTATAGTGGGTGAATTAAATAAAATTAGTTAGATGAAAGATAAATATCTAACTACAATTAACAAAGGGTTGCTAAATAGGAAAGCCTTTGACTTCCCCCTTTGTTAGGGGAGAAAATAGAAATGCTCTACGTCACATTTTGTTGGGTTTTCTTGTGGCTCAGTTGGTAAAGGCACATGCTTGTCCCTTTAGTCATGTGTTTGAGACTCAGCTGGGTGTGGGTGGCACAGTGGAGACTCAAGATGCATACGTGACCATTCTAAAGACAGGGAAACAAAATGTTCATTCTTTCCTTCACCTCAGGTGGTGGCATCACCCCTAAAAGCCAGAACAGAAGAAGCTAGTTGTTCCTTGGATGTTCCTGTGGACGTTTGGTGGGCAAATGTCATCTCTTGTGGTGCCATGTGGATGGCAAGGGTCATAGTTCAAAGACCTGTCAGTCAACCAAACTGGGTACCAATGAAACATCCTCAGTTCAAAGCACAAACCATTATGGAACATCCTCAGTTCAAAACACAAACCATTATGGAACATCCTCAGTTCAAAACACAAACCATTATGGAACGTCCTCAGTCAAAAACACAAACCATTATGGAACCCAGCAGTACTGGCTCACAGGGAACCATGGTGAATCTAAATGTAAATGTAATTTTTTCCATTTTCTCCCAATTTGGTGCCCAATTGTACCCTCAGAAAAATTTCTTCAATTCGCTTTGGATAAAAGCGTCCTAAATGGCATATATTATAATATTATTATTACCCTCTATTTCTTCAATTCGCCCACGAGCCCGCCACCTGCCTCTACAGGACAAGCCAATACCCCGAGGCCGGCAATGATCTGTCTCCTCCGAGACAAAACTCGCCCACCTGTCTTTACAGGGATGTCCTCTGCGCTTCTTGGCGAGCTTGGCTCGGCTCACCCTCCCCCTGGGGCGGACAGTCAATCGCTGCCCCTGAATGGGGCTCCCGGCCAGAGCCGCAGGAGATCAAACCCCGACCTCAGTGGGCAACTCGCATTCCGGGTGAATGCCTTTACCGTTACACCACCCGAGGCCCCGTGAATCAAAATTTACCACAAATATTCATAAGGTCTGTCCCGGTCTCAAAAGTGTTGCCTAGTATGATTGGCAGACATGTGCTTAGGAACCAAAGTTTTGCATTTGACGATGTTTTCTTTTAGTTTTTTAGTTATGTAATGTTTGTGTATTTCTGTTGATAAGTTTCATTTACAGTTGGGTTTGTTTTACTGTTTTGGCCATTTCAGTTTTAGTTTTTTATTATCTATGAAAAGCACTGATACATTGTGTTGTGGTGAGAAATGTGACATCAGTTCTTTTCATAGCGTGCCATTTGTCCCTTGGCCCAGCGCTCTTCAAGGTTTATTATTGACATTACAAAGACAGACAACCACCAATGTTTTTTCTTAAAACAGGCCTTTAGTTTTTAACGGCACATTCGACCAGATGTCACCAAAACGTTGACCCAGCCGTTAAAAACAAATAGAGATCTTGGTTCATCTTTTCTTTTTCTTTTCTTTTTTTTGGGAAAACACCATTCAGAGCTACTTTAGCTAGTTCCAGATTAATAATGCTTTCTCAAATGAGGGTCTTGGATTTTTTTTTCTTTTTTTTTTTTCTTTTCAAAAAGCTACTTTCATTATATGCTTTTCACGTGAGATGGTGATGACATTCATCAGATGATAAAGCTCAAAGATTCTTCTTGGAGCCACATTAAGTTTGGCAGGAGCTTCAAGACTGCTCATCTTGCTGATGTTTCATCAAGAATAGTCTGTCGAGAATTTCACAGAGAGGGATACTATGGCCAGGTTGCAGTGCATAAACCCCTTATTACACCTAAACATGCTTGTTCCCCATGGTGAAGGGTTCTGGTGACTCTGTTGTGCATTGTGTGGGGTGCATTTTCTTGGCATGGTTTAGGTCCATTCAGCCCCTTAGAGGGCAAGGTAAACACCAATAAATACAAAGCCATTCTGAGTGATCACCTTCATCCAATGGTGAAACATTTCTATCCTGATGGGAGTCTCTTCCAGGATGACAATGTCCCCCTTCCACAGGGCACGAAAGGTCACTGAATGGTTTGATGAGCATGAAAACAATGTCAGCCATATGCCATGGCTGTCTCAGTCACCAGATCTCAACTCGGACACTTATGGGACGTTCTGGAGTGGCGCCTGAGGCAGCGTTTTGCAAATGGTGGAGTCTCTCATGCAAGAATGGTGTCGCCCTATTAAGACACTTTATGTTGATGTTTCTTTTGTTTTGGCAGTTACCTGTAGATTATTATTTTGTTTTTACTGGACAGGGACAGAGTTCCAGATGGTCTCTACAGTACATGTTCATTGTGCCTCGACCTTTGTGGTGCACCTTGGGATATTATTATATTATATTATTATATTATTATTATTATACAGTCTAACATCAACACCGTTTCCTCAGGGAAAGTGTCAGAGCTCCCACAGCCCTCTCTTCTAGTCTGTGTGTCACTTTGCATTAAGCAAAGGAACTAGAACAGGGGTGGGAAATTCCGGTCCTGGAGGGCCGGTGTGTGTGCAGGTTTGTGTTTCTACCAATTACCCTCGCTCAATTACCTAATTAGTTGGATACGCCAATGCTGGTTCACTTGTAGATTAGACCACAGTAACATGTTTCATATGGGAACACAAGAACAGTCTTCAGCTGTCATTCCTGGGCTTATCAAGAAATTTAGCTAAAATGTCAGATCACGTAAATGATTGGGCTAATTAAATAATTAAGAGCAGAAGTTGGCATGAAATCCAGAAACGGATACGGCCCTCCTTGCCCACCCCTGGTCTTGGGTTTATTAAAGCGCTCTGTATTTGTAGTTCAGACTAATAACGAGTTATAATTAAACACAGTCTGCAGTCTGCACAGTATTCTTAAACAGATTACATTTTCCATCGAAAAGGTCCCTTGATATCAATGTGGGGACGGAGGAGGAGGAGGGGGGGTGGGACATTTTACAGAAAGCTTAAGGTTTTCTTGTGATCGAATCTAAAATATTAAAAACAGGCATATTAAAACTCTCCGTCTTCGTATAAAAGCAAGTCATTAACATCGAATAAGATGTGGGAAAGGCCGCTGGAGTAAACAAACGGAATGTGCCCAAACAATGCCATCGAAACAGACAGCCGCTGTAACCGTGCCATTAAATAAAGCTTGCTTCCCTGATCTGAGTGATTCTCCTCAGCCCCCGCGCGGTCTGACAGACTTAATGCTGCGGCGTAGGGCACAAGTTTTTGTCTGTGATTAAGCGAAGGAAAAAACGAGGTGATTCCAGCTATGAAATCATTTTTCGAGTAATTTGGGAGTGTATACAAAATCCCTGTCCCGTATCACCTCCGGATCGCCATTCGATTTGGGCACCGGTCAAACGCTCTCTTTGTCCAGGGCTTATTTTGATTTCCAATTTTCCACGTTCCGTAATTGGTTCAAAACCAATGCGTTCCCATTCTGTTGTCTGGGGTGCATAATTCTTTTTGCCAAAGCGGAGCTGGTTTAACTGTCCCATCGCATTCAGAATTTGGATACATCCTGTTTTCTTTCCTGTTTTGAATCGTTTGTTTTGCTCAGTTCCCCTCCTACCCCACAGTCTTTTGGGACGATCGAGCCAACGTTTGAAATGATTGCTGGAACGGTTGCAGCTTCTCACTGAAGTAGCTGCTTATATTTCACGATTAACTGACACAGACTATTCTCATCAATTGTTGGGTTATTTTTACAAAAATCTATCCATGTCAATAAATGTTTTCATATTGACTAATGGCATTAATTTTATTGTAATCAATCCAAAATATTGTTCATTCTGTCCTGGGACCACAACAACACCGAAAGGGTTTTTCTTCTGTGATCAAATGATCAAAGCTGCACAGCATAATAAAGTGGGAACTGAGCTGGCCTGCCCCGTCATATCTGGAGCCTAACACAGCCTAGGTTCATTGTCACCACGGGTAAAATGTCACTATCCTGCTGCCATTTTAACAGCAGGTTGTGCTAACGTGTTATTTGTCACGTTTTGACGGGCCGTTTCTTTGGCTGACCTCTGACCTTTGACCTCTTATGGTTCTGCAGGCTGCCGAGACATTCGAGGATGGGGATGGCGTCCCCGTCTCTCCGGCCATCCCATGGGCCGCTCTCTCTGCAGGTGAGCGCCTCCTCCACACCTGTTCACCTGACACTGCTACTACATTTACATTGACATTTTTAAGCGTTTAGCTGACTCTCTTATCCAGAGCGACTTACAAGATGTGCATTAATACATGGTAAGATCAATCATTGTTCATGCAAGAGATCAGTGCAGTGATACAGTAATGGACATCATTGTTGGCAGTTGTTCCATACCTGCAACACCGGGCACTACTCTTCTCGTTCCCCCACCTGGGTCTGATCCAATGCTTGCCCGTAGAAGGCTCTTGTGTAAATGTATTTGAATTTGGGGAGTCACCTCCGAAAACAAGCATTATTTAAACTTAAACTATCGATGTTCTGAACAGGACTGATTTTCAAGCGCTGCTGTGGTGGAGTGTATATTTAAAAACTGCCCACGGGGCAGCAGATAGCATAGCGGTCTAACACACCGTATCTTGGCTGGTCCGATACGGTGTGCGCTGCCTGTCAGGGACGCGGTTTGAACTCTACCAGACCTCTACCCAATCGGGGCTGTTATGCATTTAAACAGGCAGCTTTTTCAGAGAGGAACTTTTTCCTGCCTTTTTAAACTATCAACAGTTTGTTTTTGTCTGTTCCGTTAAGATTAAGAATGAAGAAATTATGTTTAGCTTTTCTTCATTTTTGTTGTGTGTGCAGTGTCACGTAAAAGTCATTGTTATTTCTCCAGACAGCTCCCAGCCCCTACACCACATCTTACTTATGTCAGAGAAAACTCGTCAATCAGTGTGCGTGTGTCAGCTGCTGGCCCAGGGACAGGTAGAGGTCTCTAATCACACACCTGGCGAGTCTTTGGGCTACCGCTGATTTAGTGTCAGCTGACTGACAGTCACAGAAAGGGTCAAAATAATCCTGTCACGATCACAGAGCTCAGCTCAAAGGCTTTTCTGTTAAACGTTTGATTTTCAGCTGCAAAGGGGCTACAATGCCATAGATCTGACACACAAAAAAGATATATTGCATTTTTCTCACTGAGAAAGTTTTCAAGTGTGGAGCACAGTGTTTAGGGCCTCTTTATACTGTTAGAGGACAGAGGGTGAAAAAGGACAGCTGAACCGTTGCATGCTTATTTTTAGAAATTTCAGGCAGATGGAGAAGTATAGACTGCAAAATATATTTATGAAAAAATATTTTTAATGGTAATATATGAGGGGCCTCGGATAGCGTAGCGGTCTAACGCACTTGCTTTGACTGGTGCTTTGCAAGTGCAACCTGCCTATTACAGCCACGGTTCGAAACCCAACTGTGCCAGAACAGACCTGGCAGAGAGCCTGGCTTTTGGCTGTCTGCCCCAGGGAGGGGGAGGGAAGCCAATACGAGATTGCTGCGTATAGGAGTGGCTCTGTGTACCAGAGTTACAGTTGACGGCTTGGCGAGTGCCGACTTGGAGGAGGAGGTACATCGCCTTTGTCACTGCCAGTCTCAGGGCTACAGCAGCAAACTCACAATACGAGGGGGGATTGACATTAAAAGAGAGGGTGTAATTGGCTACTAATTTGGGAGAAAATGGGAAAAATTCTGGAGAAAAAAAAGAAGTTATGATTTGTTATACTCAGTCTGTCGGGGTGAGTTGAAGGCAGTCTCTTAACTTGTTAGTGTCCAGCTGATCCAGTGGGCTGGGGGTGACGTCCATTTTGTCCATGTAGAACAGTTGGTCCTACAATTATGCTACAAGCCTAGACCACTGTATATCCTATGCCAAAGTGATGTTGCGTGTGAACAAAACCAAAACCATTTTACTGTTTGCTAATTATCTGTTATTAAACTTGTCAATTAATAAATAAACTTTGTAAATACTTAATTAATGATTAGTAATGCATCTATTACATGTTTTATAATAGTGTAAGCAAGGCATTTCAAATAAAGTACCACCAGAATATCAATTTTTTTACTAATGTAATGAGTGTATATTATGAACATTTCTACATTTACATTTTAGGCATTTATCAGACCCTCTTATCCAGAGCGACTTACACAGTTCACATTTCTATACATACAATCCATTTATACAGCTGGATATTTTACTGAAGCAATTTAGGTTAAGTACCTTACTGCCATTTCTAGATGGCTTTATTAATTAAAAACCCCAGACAACATTATTTTTATATATATTTTGGTGGTGAGGATTCATCACTATCTAATTGAGAGTAGATGATATACAAATAAGATTATTTAATCCTCATATTTTTCCCCAGAACAAAAAGTACCTGTTTCTTTGTACAACCTGATAATTATCAAAGGGAATATAGGAAATCTCAGTTTATTTTCAGACTTGTGACTTTCTTTGCACAGGAAAAATAATTACATTCTGCTCGCTCCTTTCCAAACGAGACACACACAGCCATGAATCGTCTTAAGAACACATTCTAGACCACAATGAGTCATCCCAGGCACTGTTTGAACACTGTTTTTCAGGTTTCTGCTATCAAAGAGCGTTACAGCACACATCCTCCCCCTCATCCTCCTCCTCCTCCTCCTCCTCTTTCACACACTCTTTCTTTCACCATGGGCATGGTGTTAATCAGTATTGTCTCTTTATCGTGGTCTTGTTCACATATGTAGTGTCCTTGAAAGAACCATTCGGTAGGGCAGTGAAATGCAATTCTAATTATTGAGGGAGATTATTGTTCATTATCCTAATGACATAATTGCACGTTTTTGAACTTGAGCTGGTTGAGTCACAGGTGTGTCCACGTCAACATCAGTTGCTAACCTTCAGGTGACATATAAAAACCAGGTTCCCCCGAGTGGCTCAGCCAGTTAAGGCTCTTCCTGTGAAGGCAGGCTGAGCCCTCTGGCCTTGACACCACTTCATTGAGTCCGGGGCCGCGTCGTTAGATTACTGTGACTGGCAGTCCACAGTGATGGAAGGGACACGCCAGGCTTCACCCCAGAGGTGTAGGACAGGTTTAAGATCGGCTTTCCACTGCAAGAGCGCCCCCTAGCTACCCACCTGCAGGTCAGCGATTGTTGTCCGTAAGAGATGCGCCCCTTGGGACCTCAGGTGGCGTAACGGTCAAAGCATTCCCCCAGAATGCAAGTTGCCTACTGCAGCCACGGTTCGAAACCCGAGTGCACCATTCCGGCTCTGGCCAGTAGCCCCGATCGGGGGCAGTGTTTGGCTGTCCGCCCAGGGGAGGGGAGCCGGCAAAAACTCACCAAGAAGCCCAAAAGGGTGTCTCTCAAAAGTAGGTGGGCGAGTTCCGTCTCGAAGGAGGTGGATCATCACCGAAACAAAAATATATATGTATTTTTTCAATTCTATCATTCAGTTTCATTTGGAGGTAAAAAAATAAATAAACGGATAAATCAATCATTTCAACCTTCAACTCAACCTCAACCTGTCTGCCATCCCATAATGTAGCAGGCCAGGCGTTCACACCGGTCCAGTCAAACCGCAAGTGCTGTGTCAGCACCGGGGGAGGGAAAGTTCATCACGTTAATAACTGTTTAGACATTTCTTTAGGCCCGGCAGACATCCTCTGTCCGAGTTCAAAAACAAACCCCCTCCAAAAATGACAACCGGTGTTTCAGCACGTGTATCCTGCCTCTTAAGGCACCGAGTCTGAAAACGCTTCAGATTATAGTTTTATTACAGGAAGGACTTAAAGATTTTGCTACTTAACGGTGTGGCGGCAGCATTTTTCCCTTTTATCTGTGAGACGCCGTTGAGCTGGAGTGTGCATAGGTGATCGTCTGGTCTTTAACTTTCCTCCAACTTTCCCCCCAAACCCTGAATTTCACTTTCCATTGAGATGCCCGGACCCTGTAATTGAAAACTAACCCAGGGACATCTTCTTCTTTTTTTTTCATTTTCTGGCAAAGGCTGACTATAATTAATCAGATCTCAGAAGTAGTTAATGCATTGTGTCTGCTTTTCTTCCTTTGAATGGCAGGATATATGTTAATTGCATGGGGTTTAGCCACTTTCATGTATTGCACATGTTAGCATCACTGCCATCTTAGCTCGGATCAGGGCTGAGTTATTTATTGTATCGTAACGTCTCAAATCCCTGCTTTGAAGCGAGTTAAATCATAACATAAACGCCTTTCTTTTTAAGCCACGGCGTAACAATGGAAACAGGCCTGCTGGTTTGTTCTCTTCTGACAAGTCGCTGTTCAGCACAGAATCTACTGTTGAATTTACTACTCATCTTAATATTACAGATTTTCCTCTGCATATTCTGGGCATATAGGGGCCTGGATATAATATTTTTCAAAAATGTTGATCAGAATTCAGGTCTGAAGTTTATTTTGCCGTTCCAGAAAGCAGTTCATCTGCCCTAGTTTTCCCTTCGATGGTTTTGATTGGCTTGGTGTTGGCCACTCCCATCGTTCTGTTCAGTCGTCTGCAGTGACCTGTCGGTGACTCGACCGCTGCTTTGCGCTGTTGACCTTTTTGACCTTGACCTTGGATGACCTTGCTTCATGCCTGTGATTGTGTGTAAAGTGGCACCCAACTTAACCATCCCGTCATCTTCAGTTGCATAACTAGCCTGAGGACCCCCCCGTCACCCCCCCCACCACACACACACACACATTCCCCGCCACCAGTCACACCCCCCACACACCCCCACACACACACACCCTCCAGCTTGGCAATGCTTTGAAGGTCTGGGTCTTGTTATTAGGGGGGTCTTGTTATAATTCTCTCCATATACACAATGGGAACCTAGTCATTTTGACACATTTCTTCTAAGGTGTCTGCCTGAGTGTGTGCGTGTGTGTGTGTGTGTGTGTCTGTGAGTGCATGTGTGTGTGTGTGTGTGTGTGTGTGAGTGTGTGTGTTAATGTGAGTGTAAGTGTGTGTGTGTGTGTGTGTGTGTGTTAATGCGAGTGTGTGAGTGTGTGTGTGTGTGTATTAATGTGAGTGAGTGTGTGTATGTGTGTGTGTGTGTGTTAATGTGAGTGTGTGTGTGTGTGTGTGAGTGCGTTCTGGTGTGTCAGAGGCTATTTGTAGCCCTTGAAAACAGCTTTTAGGATCCAATGTTCCTATAGCCCGGTGCAGCCTGTGTGGTTTGCCCCGTGGTGGAGGGTTGGAGCTTTCTCTGGGCTCGCAAACGAAGATGTCTCGCGGAGAAAGAAAAATATCCACACCCACCGAGTGAGAAGCACAATAAATAACACATTCATGCTGAACCTGGAACCGTGCGCCCCCCTCTTCTTTCACTCGTGTAAGTAAATGTGCAATTTGGTCAATTTTCACAGATGAACAGTGAGTCGATTAGACAGATTACACAGCGCTGGCAGGAGATGAGTCCAGCGCGGAGGATAATCCAAACACGCGGCCCGCGCCAGGAGACTTGTTTTCTGTAGGAGTGCGGTTTCACTAACACAGTCTAAACCCGTCAAACCAACGTGTTAGCGACAACCAAACCAGCAATTTTTTTTTCTCTCTCTTTTTGCCCTCTCCATTGAAATTCCCCCCTCCCGTCGTAAAGCAGGGAGAGGAAGGGGGAGGGAAGGCGCGCTCTTGTTTGTGCTGTGCTGCCCACGGCTCTCCGGCCCGCTGGGTCCTCAGTTCGGGCCGAGCCGGGCCGGCCCGCTATAAGGCAGACCTTTCATTACCTGCGATGGCAGGAGGGAATAAGGAATCTGGGTTTTTTAAAAGGGTGTTGCTTTTGAAAAAGGACCGTAAATAAAAGCAGGCACTGATTCATGGCCCCCCCCCCCCCGCTCCCTCACTACTCTACCGGGCCCTCGTGTGGGTGGGCGGCTTTTTGGAAATGTTGAGCAAAGCCCAGTGTGCGTGGGGGCAGTGTTTCGCCAGTGTTTACACACGGCATTGTCTCAGAAGGATCAGGGGGGGCTGTGGGCTGTACAGTCGGATTGCCAGAGCATAACCAAAGTGTTAAAAAAGTGTCACTTGCATTTTAGGAAAAGACTGTGGGAGTGTGTGTGTGTGAGAGTGTATGTATGTGTTTGTGTGTGTGTGTGTGTGTGTGAAAGTGTATGTATGTATGTATGTGTGTGTGTGTGTGTGTGTGAGTGTGTAGGTATGTATGTATGTGTGTGTGTGTGTGTGTGTGTGTGTGTGTGTGTGAGTGAGTGAGTGAGTGTAGGGGGTGGGGGTCTGTGTGTGTGTGTGTGTGTGTGTGTATGTGTGTGTGTTTGTGTGTGTGTATGTATGTGTGTGTGTGTGAGTGTATGTGTGAGTGAGTGTAGGGGTGAGGGTCTGTGTGTGTGTGTGTATGTATGTGTGTGTGTGTGTGTGTATGTGTGTGTGTGTGTTTGCGTGTGTGTGTGTGTGTGTGTGTGTGTGTGTGTGAGTGTATGTATGTGTGTGTGTTTGTGTGTGTGAGTGTATGTATGTGTGTGTTTGTGTGTGTGTGTGTGTGAGTGTATGTGTGTGTGTTTGTGTGTGCGAGTGTATGTATGTATGTGTGTGTGTGTGTGTGTAGGGGGTGAGGGTGTGTGTGTGTGTGTATGTGGAGGGGACCCCCTAATTGGTCGGCGGTGTGCAGGCGTGGTGTTGTAGCCTCCATCTCAGTCGTAGCCTTTGTGTGTCTGGGCTCCTCGTAAAACAGATGCGGGGGTCTGGCCTTCCACGGGACCCCAGGCACGTTGACCCTGTTTCCCAGCATGCTCGAGCCCAGAATGTGTCATGACAGGCCCCACCCACAGCTCCTACCACACGTGTAATAAAAAAACAAACTATTTTTTTCATATTTTATGTCTTACAGAAGAAGGGAGAAAAAAAGGCAACAGTTTTGCTATAAAAAAAACATTCCAACTCCCACCCTATCTGTGATAATTGACTTTTTTCTCTTTTGACAAATTAACTTAATTATCACTAATTAATGTTTTTTCTCTTTTGTATTGTTCACCTTGCAAACTTCAAAATAATGAAAAAATGCTTTTCTGTTACTGGCCAAAACGGACAATAACATATGCCATTTAATTGAACCCACAACCTAAGCGTTGTCAGCGCCATGCTCTACCTACTGCAGTGGTGGACGAAGTACACAAACCCTTTACTTCAGTTTCTTTCTTTATTTTCTTTTCTTTTTGTATTTATTTGACAGGGACAGTGTGCAGCTTCTTAGCTGTACCAGAGTTAGCTATAAAGCTAGTTTACATCTGTAGTCCCTGGGCAGGAAGCAGAGAAAAACATCTCTGTAAAGAAAATTAACAATGTGACAATACATATGATACATTCGATATTCAACAACAGCAAGATTTCACAACATTAAGACACTGAGTTTGTGTAATGAGTACATGATTGGGTTGATTTCCCAGTACGAGTCACAGTACAGATTACCCTGATAAAATATTACTCCAGTAAAAGTAAAAAGTCCCAACATTTAACCCCATTTGCCCTTGAAATACAGGGGAGTGAAAGTAAAAATTTTAAGTAAATATGGAACTACTTAAGTTAAGCACACATACTTGAAAAAATGTACTTAAGTACAGTAATAAGTAAAAGTAAGGTAAATGTACTTCGTTATAGAGTCTGCCACTGCCCTCCTGGTCCCAACCCTGGGGTGGGGGGGGGGGAAGGCAGTTTTCTAGAACGGACAAGTTGGTTTTATGGCCCGAGTAACGAGTGCTGAGGGGCCCGGACCACCTGCTGTATCCCCTCCTCTGCTCCGCCGCACGGTGCTCAGACAGACGGGGAGCGAGCGAGGGCCCCCGGGCCATTCGGAGGTGTCAGCCGTTCCCACTCCCAAAAATGTACCAATGAAACGATTTTAATTACGTCCTGCCAGACGTCAGATGGCATACTTCTGTAGCCTCAAATCAGCATCTGGTGTTCTTCGACGTTGACAATGCCATTGAATCATTGCATTTTATATATATATATGTTATTTAATGTATGAAGGGGAACAGTGTAGAAAATCATGACAGCGTAACGCACTGTCGCGAGTTACAGCTCGTCGACAGGAGTAGACGGTCACTTAACAGGATAGTTCCTAAAAACCACAAAACAACGGGCTCAAAAAATCACCACAGAACTGAATATACACCTCAGTCTCAACAAAACCCAGTCTCAACAAAAACTGCACGTGGTGAACTTCACAAAGCAGCAGTGCAGCGCGTCGTTTAAGCGCCCCGGAGCAGGGAAGGCAGCGCGTGCGTCGCTGAAGGCTCACCCAGGATTTATGGCCCGCTGACTCCCAGTTCCACAAATCAGCGTTTATTTCAGCCCCGGACCCAGCTGCCAAACCAGGACCGAGCGCACTCATAATTACAGAAGGAATACACCGTTTGTAATTATTAATCATTTTGAGAATGTGTTGTTCTCCTGGCCAAGTTGTCTTTTTGAGCAGGGGAAGAGAACCATGGGTCTTTCAGATGTGTTTAAACAGGCTTTCCTTTTGCCATGCTTGCTCTCCTCTTGTTTTTCCCTCTTTGGGAACGGCGCAGGGTCCCGCGATCATCAGCTCATAAATCCAAACGCCCCTCTCCCCTCCCTCCTCTCCTCTCCCTCCTCTCCTCCCCTCTTTCCCTCTCCTCTCCTCTCCCTCTCCCTCTCCTCCCCTCTCTCCCTCTCCCTCTCCTCTCCTCTCCACTTCTCTCCTGAGGGTGAAGTGCATTGTGGATGTAAGGCTGAGAGAGCATTCCCTCCTTCTCCTCACCTCTCAATTATACCCTCTTTTCAAGTCATATTGTGAGCTTGCTGCTGTAGCCCTGGGACCGGCAGTGACAAAGGCAATGTACCGCCTCCTCCGAGCGGTCAACTGTAACTCCGGTGCACACAGAGCTACTCTTGTATGCAGCGAGCTCATGCCGAACAGCCAATCGCCGCCCCTGAACAGGACTCCTGGCCAAAGCCGGGCTGGTGCAGCCAGGGCTCGAACCCTTACTGCAGTGGGCAACCTGCACTCTGGGCGAGAGCCTTTACCATTGCTCCACCCAGGGGCCCGGGTCACATTGCAATCTTGTCCGCCTTGTCAAGGCACCCTTTGAAACACTTTGACAAACACATATGATGGAGTACATGTTGCTTGATTGATTGTTTGTAGATGTCATAATAATGATTATAATAGTAATTGATTTGAGTTATATAGCGCCTTTCATCTCAGGACCTCAAAGTGCTTTACAGTGAAAGGGGAGGTGGGGTCACCTTAACCACCACACATGTGTAGCACCTCCCTGGGTGTTGCTTGACATGTTGAAGCATGTGGTTACTGAGATTGGCAGTAAAGTTTAAGTCCAGTTCTTGGGACTGCAATGCCTTTGGGACTCTTTCTGGGTGCTACTTAAACGAGAATACAATTCTGGAAACAACTGCAACTGTAATTTGTTAAATGTAATTGATAATATATAATATATATCATTTACCAGATGCTTTTATTCAAAGGGACTTACAGTAGTGAATGCATACATTTTTCAGTATTTGTGGTCCCCAATGGGAATTGCCAGCGTTATCAGTGCCATGCCACACAGAACCACACTCTACCTACTGAGCCACACATAGCCATGCTCTACCTACTGAGCCACACAGAACCACACTCTACCTACTGAGCCACACTACCTACTGAGCCACACAGAACCACGCTCTACCTACTGAGCCACACAGAACCATGCTCTACCTACTGAGCCACACAGAACCATGCTCTACCTACTGAGCCACACAGAACCACACTCTACCTACTGAGCCACACAGAACCACGCTCTACCTACTGAGACACACAGAACCACGCTCTACCTACTGGGCCACACAGAACCATGCTCTACCTACTGAGCCACACAGAACCACGCTCTACCTACTGAGCCACACAGAACCACGCTCTACCTACTGAGCCACACAGAACCACGCCCTACCTACTGAGCCACACATAGCCATGCTCTACCTACTGAGCCACAGAGAACCATGCTCTACCTACTGAGCCACACAGAACCACACTCTACCTACTGAGCCACACAGAACCACACTCTACCTACTGAGCCACACAGAACCATGCTCCTACCTACTGAGCCACACAGAACCACACTGTACTTACTGAGCCACACAGAACCACGCTCTACCTACTGAGCCACACAGAACCACGCTCTACCTACTGAGCCATGTTTGAAATGTGAAACACGGCGGTTTGTGGCGGACGTGTAGCCCCGAGCCACTGCTTCAGTATGGGTCATCTCTCTGGGCCAGCGATGGGGTTGTGCCACCAGGCTCAGTCAGGGTCGTGTCCTGTTTTGTGCACGGCTCCAGGGATGAAGCTGTCCGCGAACGCCCCTCCGGACATCCTGCTGGATCAGCCCCCGTCCTATCAGGCAGACTCCCCGGAGCCCGGAGACCTCGGGAGCCCACCAGAACAGCACCAGGTGGGACCCACTTCCTGTTTACCTACAGGAAGCAGAACCCCCCCCTCTTCCCCCTCCCGGCCCACCCAGTCCGTGCCCTTTTTCCTGCCCTTATCTCGTTGTCTCTGGGGAGTTGACCGTCTCCTCATTTCCTTGTCATTCTTTTCCTATTCTTGTCGTTGGCTGTTTCGCTGTCTCTCAGATTTTTTGTTTTGTTTGATCCACCCTGAACCACTTCAGTTGAACTATTTTTTTATGTTTTGCCTTAGTTGGTCCATTTGGTCAATTCTCCCATTCAGGAGTTGGGTTCACAGTGTGCTGTTTGGCCTGTGTGACCCTGACCCCTGAATGTCCAAAACCCCTGACTTTAACACACAGTGTTTATTCCATTCAAAAAACTTTATTGTCCATTTCAGTTAAAAATTGAAATTTGTCTTTGGCTCCATATATAGCTCAAATACATAAACACAGTAAAAGAGGCATCACAATAAATAACAGTAAGTCGTCTGTGCAGCATTACACCATTAAAAGACACATTGCATTATACCATTAAGACAGAGTGACAGAGGAGAGACAGAGTACAATTTATCACGGATAAATTGTACTCTGTCCCTCCCTGTGTGAGTCTCAAGGTAGTTATGTTGTGAGTATTCTGTCAGTGTCCCTGTCAGCACGTGCCTGTGTGTGGTGTTTCGTGTGAAACATTGGTTTGGCAAACTGTGACCTCTTACCTGTGAAAGGTCAATGGTCAAACCTTTGACCTGGGTTCTGCAGAATTTGAACACTGCTGTTGTTCCCTTGAGCAGGATCTTAAATCTGAACTAACCTCAGTAAATGAAGCTGTGTCCGTTGGTGATAGGTTGGATGTGACTTGTGTGCTGTTGCCTTGTGTGTAGTGGATTCACACGCGTATAAACACACTGGTGTTGCTTGCAGGTCTCCCCCGGTCACGACAGCCCAGCCGCCGTGCCGCACGTTGCGTCCGCCGATTCCTCAGACTCTGCAGAGGCCCGGGAGGCCGACCGCGAGACCCAGCAGGTTCTGTCCAGTCTCCGGGCCCAGCTCTCTGCCAGAGAGGAGGAGAAGGCTCGCATCCAGCAGGTCGGGTCCAGAGGCCAATCACGGTCAATCACAGCCCCCCTTAAAGATGGAGTCATCGGGGCCTCGGGAGGCGTAACGGTCTAAGCATTCACCCGGAATGCAAGTTGCCCACTGCAGCCGCGGTTCGAAACCCGACCGCACCAGTCCGGTTCTGGCTGAGAGCTTCGAGTGGGGGGTGGCGTTTGGCTGTCCACCCCAGGGGGGGGGAAGGGAGAGCCGGCACAAGCTTGCCGAGAAGCATGAAGAGTGTCTCCAGAAAGTGGGTGGGCGAGTTCCGTCTCGGAGGAGGCGGATCATCGCCGATCTCCGGGAATTAGCTTGCCCCGTAGAGACGGGCGGTGAGTCCGTGGGGGAGGGTGAATTGAAAGAAATAGAGGGTATAATTGGCCACCAAATTGGGAGAAAAACAGGAAAGAATCAGAAACAAAAAAAAAAAAAAAATCTTCAGTTCCACATGGAATTTAATGTTTGAGAAGTTTTGTATGTGAGAGATTGGGATTACAGTTGGCTGGCGATTGGCTGGCGATTAATTGTGTGTAATGTTTTTGTATCTCACATGGTTATGGGACAATACAGTGTGATTCACAGATCGTAGGCCTTTAAATGAAAAACCTGCTGAAACAAGCCCTTGAATGTATGTCATGTTGTTCAACTCTACCTGCATTACATAACTTTTTTTAAGCACAATCAATTTATCAATGACTGTGTACGCACCATCGCAACAGTTCTGAAACGTTTCGTAAGCCAGAAGTGATGCGTTTTCCTCCCCAGAAGAAAGGGAACGCTTTGCTCCGGGGTTTGTGTGCAGGTTTCACAGCCGTTAATCCGTAAGTGACTCACTGAGGTTCCCCGTGTAGCGTGCGCTGG
This sequence comes from Aldrovandia affinis, assembly GCA_029706075.1. Classification (NCBI taxonomy): domain Eukaryota; kingdom Metazoa; phylum Chordata; class Actinopteri; order Notacanthiformes; family Halosauridae; genus Aldrovandia; species Aldrovandia affinis. Next base: position 5,831,092 of record JAINUG010000023.1, read on the forward strand.
CTGTGATGCGTCTCTTCCTCTCTCTCGCTCGCCGCCCTGCTAGGACTTGGAAGACATGATGACGAAGCACGCCAGGATGGAGGAGCTGTTCCAGACGGAGAAGGGGGCGGACACCGAGCTCCACAGAAGCCGCTACGCCAAACTCCAGGTAGGAGGAGGAAGAGGAGGAAGAGGAGGAGGGAGGGACGGAGGAGTGGGAGGGGGACGACCGCTTTATTTTGCCACCACTTTTAATCTCTCTGCCCAATCGCCTCTTTCCTGTAAGGTCAGGTTCCCCCACTCCCATCCCCACCCCCCCTTTCTTAATGAACCGACCGCCGCCGAGTGTCTGCTGCTGTTTGGACATGCGGGCGTGTGTGTGTGGGCAGGCGTGCCTGAGGTCGGTCCAGAGTCAGCCTCCTCCTCTCACAGTAACAAGGACTTCCTTCCTGCCAGACAGAGCAAAACACCCTCCGTGCTCACGGAGGAGAGAGCGTGGCCCGTCGCACGCTTCCCAGGGTGCTTCAGTGCAGAGGGGCTGACGGGGAGGCCGGCGTGACTCAGGGTTCGTGGGGTCAGGGGTCAGGGGTCAGGGTGCCCTAAGCTCACCCGAGTGATACAGTACCCCCTCATCGTCCCAGAGGGCATGTCAGGGTTAGGTTGAGGGCCGGGCGCTGTGTCCAGGTGCGCTCGGCTAATAGGCAGTGTCTCCAGGTGTGCGCAGGTGAGAGGGAATGTGACCAGATGACCTGGTTTTAGGGGGTGCAGTAATTGTGCTTCGTCGGTATGCAAGAATCCACCATTTGTGAAAAAGCGCAAGGAGTCCTCAAATTAACTGACAAAAAAGAAACCAGGAAAATAGAACCAGGTGACTGCAGCTGTCAACGCGGACTATATTGAGAAAGACTTAAACGACCTTTAAGGTTTAGACCCTCACCTAACCCAACATATTTTTCTTGACTCTCTTTCTCTGCTCTCTCTGAAACAGTGTTGTAAGCTCAGAAGCAACCTAAACGCCTGGGTGTGTGATGGAAACAAGACAGGAAAGCTTCCAAGTTTCGACATTTTTGTCCTCCTTGCTAATATATTCTCTGAATTGTTTTTGATTAAGGGCTGGAAGCTTGGGCCTGACGAGTGGCAGTGTCTTGTTTTCGGTTTATTTTAAATCTCAAGTTGTTTAATTTGATTGATCGTATGACTTCATAAAGCCAAAAATGTTTGTCTAACAGGCTTGTAACGTTACGAAATGAGCAGCTAACATGGCGTCAAACTTTCACAGATCGTTTTGAAAGTAGCAGAGGCAGCTCACAGACTTCCAGCCACCACAAACCTATCTGTATTGGTTCACTCTTGCAGACAGCGTGGAATTTTATTAAACCACGTTAAAAAACGAAGAAAATGTAACCACCGCTTTTGAGTATAACTTTTTGAAGTGTTTTTGAGCCCTGCGTAACTGAATGACATTTGCTTTACTTCATCTCGTAGTAATCAGTGAGGACACATTTGTTTAAATTTGTTCACTTTGTTGTAATTTGTTGTCTTCGACACGATTGTGGCTTCTCTTTACAGCTTTGCCGAGCCACAGCAAACCAGGTGGAAAAAATCATCCGCCTCGTTATGACACACACACTGTACAGTAGAGCATCTGAATTGCTTTAGCTACTACAGGACAAACTTTCAAGGTTTCAAACGGCTGTACCTAGATTCAGTTATGTGGCAAAGGTGTGAATCACAGAGACTGAATTGGGACTGCGTCCATGGTACGTTTGTAGCTCTAAGAAACGCTTGAGATAAGGTGAAAGCACAGTCTACATCAGGGCTTTGCATTGCTCATGAGTACGGCTGTGCCACATTGGGTTGATTGCACTGTGCGCTGCTGTGCATTGCAGTTACAGAAAACAGCCTGGGGGCTGAACATTGCTTGCAAAAAAAAAAAAAAAAGGTATATTTAATATATATATTTAATATATATACTTTATATATATATATAGATAATTTTTATTCAAAAAGGTGGAGATCATAATTATTCACTCATGGGAATATATATATTTTTTTAAGGTGCTCATTTTGGTTTGTTAATAGCACAGTGTTGATGTCAAAATAATGTTTATTTCCTTAGTTTGAAAATGGGCAGAGGAAAGTCTGTGATGGCATTACAGGTACACTAATGTCTTCACTAATTACTTTGCTTTTGTGGCTAATCTGCTGCTATTGTTGTGTATGCCCTTTGATTCTGAAATATCTTTTAATGGTGTGAATCAAATCATAATTCACTAAATCTGCACCTGCATCTGCATTACATATTTGACCTTTTTACCAGGGAGCGCTTGGTAATTATGGATCAGTTATGTTTATTTTATGTTTATCGTCATATTTTGCCACGTCCAAGCCTGATGTTGTGTAAGCACCTCGATTTATCATTCCACAGACTCACAGTAAACACTCCTTGTTCCTACTCTGACACATTCAGTAGGGCGTGTGTTGTAGAAACCAGTGACAATCAGTGCTATCTCTGTCCTGTAGTACTGTGCGGATTGTTTTTAGGCTGTAAAATGGTCACTGGTTCACAGATGAGCACGTCGGAATAGCGCACACCCGTCAGCTGTAGTGCTCTTGGTGTGCGGGTGGCAGAACAGTAACTCGAGAGGCACAATTTGGGGGAAAAAACGAGGGAACATTTCTTTTAACTAGAGACCATAAATAAACAGCCGCATTTTTTGGCCAGTGATAACGGAATAGTTGGAATATCCATCCTGTTCAACTGTATGATTCGCAGCGTAGGACCTGCCCCCGCCCCCCAGCGTTTAAAAGTGAGGCCTTTGATTGGTGGCAGTTGACATTTGGTCATCAGAAACAGTGTGTCATGGCCTTTAAGGCCCCCACTTCTCTGAAGGCGTGTTGTGTCATCGCGCCCGCCTCACGGTGCGAATAGGGCAGGGTGAGTCACATGTCACCGACCCCTCTTGGACGAGTCACTGTCTGGTGGGTGGCATGATGTAAGCATGTAGATATGCCCCAACGGTGGGTGGCTCAATAGCCAGATATCTGGTCGCAATGAGCCAGCCTGGTCATCATCAAACATCAGTGTCCAAGGAAGCCTTTGTTATATGATGCCTTTGTCCGACCTCACTTAGAGTACTGTGTGCCCTTCTGGGCTCCACACTACAAGAAAGATATAGAAGCTCTTGATACAGAAAGTACAAAAAAAGGACAACTAAAATGGTAACTGGTATGAAAGGTAAAGGTTATGAGGATGGACTTAAGGCACTCAATCTATCCACCTGCCACGGCTGTTCTCACACACACACACACACACACACAATAGGATGTGTATTTGCACTGGCAACAAAACATGTTATGTTACGAAAGTGAAGACCATTTATGTGTCAGTCGCCCCCAAAAAAGTCATTGAAAACCTTCAATTTGTCATTGAAATGTCACGGAAAATGGAAATGTGATTTGAGTGGGAACCCTTTGCGGTGACGTCAAGTCATTTAGTGTAGCTTGAAGTGTATTGAAGCAAAACATTAAAATCATCGTTTTTTCACAGTACATTTTGTACACAGTACAAATTTGGAAGCCATGTTCCAGAGTGTGAAATGTGCAGTACATCTGTTTTCAGTGTTTAGTGTAATACTGCATTGGTGGTGATGTTAAGAATGCCCAGAGCGGGGTCTTGTTTACACCTGACATTGGGAGGTACGGTGTGTTATATGCGCTGTCTTCTTGGTATGCTTTGGCACGTCTTTGGCACAATTTCCTGCCACACATTTTATTCCATGCCCTTTTAGTTACGGGCTGAAGAGAATAGTCGAGACATTTCTCAGCTCTGAAGTAAGTTCAGGGGTTGTTTGTTTTTGCAAACGAAACAGGTTTTTTTCACTGAATATGTACTTTTTTTTCTCCTTCTTGGGGAACCAGTAGTCTTTCTCAAAGAAAATATGTGTCAGTTTTTTTTGTACGTGCAAATCTGCGTTTAAGTTACGCGAGAGCTCCAGGACCTGTTCTTTCCCTCGCTCTAATGCTGGGAAAAGACTCTATGTTAAGTGGTGACTTCAAGGTTTGCTCTTTTTGTTGGATTAAACCGTACGGCGTTAGGATTAGACTCAGGTATTGGGTCACACCCTAAAGACACACACGCTTGAGTGGCATATCCCCTCCAGCCCACGGTTATGTCACCAGAGCAAACAGGAGTACATCTGAAACAGCAGCTGGACCAAACTCCTCAAAAGAGGCACAATAAACTGCAGCGATATTCTGTATTGCTTCCCCCTAGGGTGTGCAAGTTGGGACTATCCAAAAGAAAGAAAGGATACCTCACCCATACGCACTCCTTTGTGAAGTAAATTAACACTTTGGTCGCTTCGCTAATTCTTAACGCCAATTTGCCGTGTTTGGAGTGGGCCACAGCTTGTAATTATTGTTCATTATGATTTCCATGAGCGCTGATGTCATTTGTTTTGTGGTCCACGATGCACATAGTGTGTCTCTGTTGTTGTAAGGGTGGGGCGGGTGTGCTGGAATGCGATGGGTGGAGATGGGGAATCCCGTCAATAACCCACACTTTATTACATAACGTTTTGCTTTCTCACTCTAAGATGGCAAAATACGTTTGAAGTCTTTTTACATCATAGGTATGAGGTAGGCTTGTTGCGGTAGGGAGTGTTTTCTTTTGTTTTGTAGATCTTCATTTTACCTTTTTTTTAAAATCAAAGGAACGTTTTTATTTATTTATTATTTTATGACTCAAAAAATAAATCTTTCTCAAGAAAAGACTTTTGAAAAGGTTTTCTTTTAAGACATGAAAATGTTTAGAAAATATTCATACTGTTATCATAAGATAAATTATGATGTAAGTAAGATGTTTTTTTGCACTGTAACCCCCAAAGCTTTCCACATATTCGGCCCTGGGAGTGGTGTCCCATAGCGTCCCTTGGACCACACGGACAGAGGCGTGATTCCCACTCTAAATCCCGCTCTGGCTGTGAAGAGGGTGTCTCTGCTCCTCACGGGGATGGGATGGTTCTTGTTCTACTGACGTCTGCGTCTCAGACATCTTTTTAATCTTTTTTAAATTTGTTTCAGATTTTTTCCAGTTTTCTCTCAATTTAATGTCCAGTTATAGCCTCTATTTCTTTCGATTAGCCCTCCCCCACAAACTCACCACCCATCTCTACGGGGCAAGCTAAGCTAATTCCCCCAGGCCAGCGATGATCCGCCTCCTCCGAAATGGAACTTTGCCCACCTACTTTCTGGAGACACCCTTCGCGCTTCTCAACGAGCTCGTGCTCGACTCATTGTTTTATCTCAAAGAGTAGGGGGGGTCCTCTGTTGTGTCAGTGCCAAAATCCCCAACTCTGCTCTCAATCTGGCCACCTAATCATCCCCCACTCTGATTGCTTTAATAATTCCATCCCTCTCCACCTCAGCTAGAGTTTGGTGAGCGTATTCTAGCAGCTATGAATGAATGAATATTGGATTTATATAGCGCTTTTTATATAAATCCGTTGTGGATTTATATAAACTGATTTATATAGCGCCATAGTGCGCCAGTACAAACTCACTACACATCAGATGGAGAGGCCAGGAGGGAGGGAATGAATTAATTCCATGTATATATATATATATATATATATATATATTGTCTTGGTTGGGAATTTGGCCAGGACCCTAACTCCTTACTCTTTTTTGAAAAGTGCCATGGGATCTTTTATGACCACAGAGAGTCAGGACCTCGGTTTTTACCGTCCCATCCGAACAACGGACACGTATTATAAGTATATAATGTATTCCACGTGTCAGCAGGCTCTGCTCGAATACATCGCTGTTAAGCATAAGCACATCCTGTCATCACCTGTCGTTGTAGGATCTTATTTTTATTTCGTATTTTCTATATAGAAGTGCGTGGTTAAAATGTTCTACTTGTTGGTGTACCTGGAGCTGTGCTTTCTTTTGTCTATATCAGGATTACACACACGCAAAAAAGGGAAAGTATGAGGAAAAAAAACAACACAGGAAGCAATAGCAATCATTTTTAATAATGATAATTAAAAAAAATAAACAATAGTAAAAAATATTAAAGATAATCAGTCCCCAAGGTTGGGGGTGCTGGTTGGGTTTAGAAAAGAAAAAAAAGGATTAGGGTCGATTTCATTACAATTCAGTTGCTTCAGGAGGGGTTTTTTTTGTTAAATTGCAGTAAACGGTTACAATTGTGTCTGTCCTGGCTCGATTTTCAAGCTGGATGATGCGAGCCCCCGCCTGCCTGCGCCGGCCCCCCGCTCATAAAAGGGGGATGTTTGAGTCACATCAGGACAGACGCCTGGCTGAGACGTGTGTCTCTCTCCCAACGCCCGGCCGTCAGCACAAACCCCTCTGCACTCTTTCCCCACTTCCATTCAAAGGGCTCATCTTGTTCATGTTGTCCATTACAATGGATTTCTTTACACCTTAACCCCCTTTTTTCTAAAACAAGCAACAGCTGAACTGACTGACCCCTCTGCTGTTTCACATCATCTTATTGTTTCCAGATTTTTAAAATAAATTTATTTCAGATTTTTTCCTCAGTTCTCCCAGTTTGGTGGCCAATAATACCCTCTATTTCTTTCATTTCACCCTTCCCCATGAGCCCGCCACCTGTCTCTACTGGGCAAGCCTAATTCCCGAGGCCGGCAGTGATCCTCCTCCGAGAGGGAACTTTGCCCACCTGTCTTACAGGGACACCCTCCCCCTTCTCGACGAGGCTCTCAATCTGGCCACCTAATCATCCCCCACTCTGATTGCTTTAATAATTCCATCCCTCTCCACCTCAGCTAGAGTTTGGTTTGAGGCTATGAATGAATGAATAATGAATATTGATTTTATATAGCGCTTTTTTATATAAACCGTTGTGGATTTATATAAACTGATTTATATAGCGCCATAGTGCGCCAGTACAAACTCACTACACATCAGATGGAGAGGCCAGGAGGGGAGGGAATGAATTAATTCCATGTATATATATATATATATATATATATATATATTGTCTTGGTTGGGAATTTGGCCAGACCCTAACTCCTTACTCTTTTTTGAAAAGTGCCATGGGATCTTTTATGACCACAGAGAGTCAGGACCTCATTTTTACCGTCCCATCCGAACAACGGACACGTATTATAAGTATATAATGTATTCCACGTGTCAGCAGGCTCTGCTCGAATACATCGCTGTTAAGCATAAGCACATCCTGTCATCACCTGTCATTGTAGGATCTTATTTTTTATTTCGTATTTTTTATATAGAAGTGCGTGGTTAAAATGTTCTAGTTGTTTCTGTACCTGGAGCTGTGCTTTCTTTTGTCTATATCAGGATTACACACACACAAAAAAGGGAAAGTATGAGGGAAAAAAACAACACAGGAAGCAATAGCAATCATTTTTAATAATGATCATTAAAAAAATTAACAATAGTAAAAAATATTAAAGATAATAAGTCCCCCAAGGTTGGGGGGTGCTGGTTGGGTTTAGAAAAGAAAAAAAAGGATTAGGGGTCGATTTCATTGCAATTCAGTTGCTTCAGGAGGTTTTTTTTTGTTAAATTGCAGTAAACGGTTACAATTGTGTCTGTCCTGGCTCGATTTTCAAGCTGGATGATCAGAGCCCCCGTCTGCCTGCGCCGGCCCCCCGCTCATAAAAGGGGGATGTTTGAGTCACATCAGGACAGACGCCTGGCTGAGACGTGTGTCTCTCTCCCAACGCCGGCCGTCAGCACAAACCCCTCTGCACTCTTTCCCCACTTCCATTCAAAGGGCTCATCTTGTTCATGTTGTCCATTACAATGGATTTCTTTTACACCTTAACCCCCCTTTTTTTTTTCTAAAACAAGCAACAGCTGAACTGACTGACCCCTCTGCTGTTTCACATCATCTTATTGTTTCCAGATTTTTAAAATAAATTTATTTCAGATTTTTTCCTCAGTTCTCCCAGTTTGGTGGCCAATAATACCCTCTATTTCTTCATTTCACCCTTCCCCATGAGCCCGCCGCCTGTCTCTACTGGGCAAGCCAATACCCCGAGGCCGGCAGTGATCCACCTCCTCCGAGAGGGAACTCGCCCACCTGTCTTACAGGGACACCCTCCCGCTTCTCGACAAGCTCGTGCCGGCTCCCTCCCCCCTCCCCCTGGGGTGGACAGCCAATCTCCCGGCCAGAGCTGGGATCCCGGCCAGAGCCGGGCTGGCGCAGCCGGAGTTCGAACCCGGGCCGCAGTGGCAACTTGCATTCCAGGCGAATGCTTTTACCGTTACATTAGTCTTACAGAAGGTTATAGAATCAGTGTGACAGAACTGCTCCTCAGCTGGCCTGGTTTGAGAGCAGGCATTGTAAAAGGTCTACTATAAGGAATGGAAAACTACTCCAAAGTGTTTTTTTTTATATACAGTTATAAAATGTTTAGGTTTAGTACTTGAGTATACTATAAAGAGAGA